>OY978441.1:37302636-37607636 GCA_963854805.1 Plagodis dolabraria | reverse complement strand
TTGTTTTTATTAATTAAAGAGGCATAGTTGAAGTAAATGTAATAATTTTTTTTAAAAAAATAGCAAATACTATACTCTAATGAACTACTTACTAACTTGTGTTGAAAACATTTTTATAAATTTTTGGCACAAAATTCTGTGATCGCGAGAAGAAATCGCAACGAAAATCAGTCTGCCCGCAGTGCTCGCCGTTTGGACGTGAGATCTGTGCCGTTCGTTACGCCATCATTTTTGTGCATTTATTTTACGAAATATTACAATATTTTTTTACCATACGTTAATTTGGAAGTCATAAATTATTGAAACTCAAGTTAAACATTTATTGGGGAAGTACTTTTGTTTATATTGATTTATGAAATCTTTATACTCGTAATAACTTTTTTGAGCGAGTTGATTAAAGTTCAGACACGGCATTGTTAATTCCTATTTTAGTAGGTATCTAGATTTTTAACCCTTGGTAAAATATTTCATTTTGTTATATTTAGGTTACTGTACAATTAAATGAGAACTTATTCCCAAACCCCTTAACACACTTTCCGAGACGACCAACTTCTTTCTAGGTATTTAGATATACAATCATTCAAATAAAGGGAACTTAACTATATCTCTTTTATCTCTTTGACTTTAAAAGTTAAATACTTAGTAAGTAGTTAGTTGAATTGAAATGTATGTTACATCTGTATGACTCCGCAGTTCTTTCGTACTACCTCTAAATTTATTTATTTATTTATTTTATTCAATTAGTACCGCTTTCACGAATTACACTAATGATAATGATAAATATTAGAGAATTATATAAAATTAATGTCAAAAAAATATAAATATGTTAAAAAAATAAAATTATCAAAATTGAGACAAAGAAATCACAAAAATAATAGTACTAACTACTCAGCATGTACCCGTAACTTTTGAACCGTTACTTCTGTAGTTAGTTCTAATTTTCATAGCAAAAGTGATAATGTGTACTATAATTATAATTTTATTTTATATATTGTAATAAGTGGGGTTCCTTAGGAAAAGTGACCCGGTACAATTTTTCTAGTACAACTTTTAATGGCAGCAGTCGAATGAGACTTGACAAAAACCAAAATGACATATTCAAGATGGCAGGTAAAATTCAAGTTGCTCCGATCCGTCTGAAAATAAATATCTGGGTGGTTTTGGGCATCGTTATTCCGAATTTAGAAATTATTTTTCGATGATATCATTTTTTAAGATGGCCGCCATACATAGATGTTTTGAAACCATTGACTTAAATTGTTCTATGTGAAGGAGTCATGGGGAAAGAAAGTATTCTAAACTGAAAATAATAAAGTGGTTTTCGTGATAAGATAATAATGGGAAATCATAAAAATGACGCCTGCCAAGTGAAGATATATGACGTATCTGGTAAATGGTTACAGATAAGTAAAGGAGTTTTGAACAAATGACATAGGGAATCGAGACCATTTAGCAGTCAAATGACATGCAAAAAAATCCAAAATAGCAGAATTCAAGATGGCTGCCATACAAAGTGCTGACGTGCGACCCTCCTGAAGTAAGGCTGAGCTTCAGTGTGATCGAAGTACTTTGTATGGTGGCTATCTTGAATTTTGTCATTCTGGATTTGCCCTACGAGCTCTTCTTATTCATCATACTACATTTAGAGCACGGATAGTGCGTAAGTTCGAAGGGCGAGTGCAAGGCGAGGCTGCAGTCTCATTCGAGTGAGTAACTTGCGAGGCCGAAGGCTGCGGGAATATTTTCCATATCTTCAAATGGTCTCCATGATCTTTTAACCTATCATGAGCTGAGGAGCTCCATTTACTCTTATAGCGAAATAAGCGCTATTTGTATATTTTATTAGCCCTTTTAAAACCATGGATTTATGTATATCTCAAATATCACGTGATTCAACACAAAATTTGTGTTTGCCTGGCCAGGCTTATAGAAATCTATAGGTCGTTCCAGATGAGAGGACGTTTATTGGGACGTATTGTACTGCCGCATCTAGGCACAACCATGTAATGACTTGTGAAATCTAGGTCCCATATTCTCGTTATAGGCCTTCAAAATATAAGACTGTAAAAAAGCACGCTCTCCTAAGATATCGTTTTGCAGTTATTCCCTATCATAGTCCTATAGATATAATATAACTGTTTAGAGTTAATGGAATTGTAATACTTTACTTATTTTAACATACTCCCTGTTGAAGGTACTGGATCAGGAACTGGAATAGATCTCTCTTACTATCTGCTCGCAGGACCTTTTGTTGGAAATTATATGACCTATCTATCTAGATTAGTTACTACGTTATAGCCTTAACGAAATAATTTATATTATATTACTATCCTTGTATGATAGTTAAAGAATACTCTATACTCAAGGATATTCTGCTATACTAAATAATTAAAACTCAAAATATTATTTTACTGTCCTAACTGTTATTAACTAAATAAACTATCGTAAATTATTTATTAAACAAATTATAAATTTATCTCAAGATCTAATTAAGTGTGGAATACTATTTCAATTACTTGAGTTCAAATAATCATTTAATTTACTTTAGATTCAATTATTCTTAATATTATATTCTATCTGATTGGAAAGGTTCTTAATCATAAAATAAAATAAGTTTAATATAGATCATATTAATTTTTATTATAATGATCTTAAAAGTTGTTGTAGTATTTAAGCGACACTCTTTGATTATTTAAATCATGAAAGTTACATATATATGTATCTATATAAATACACATATATATAAATCACATGATCCGCTATTCATTTCCTAGACTTTATTAAGAGGAAAAAAAATGAATAGCGAAATAAAAAAACCTCTTAAGTCGTATTACACAGTATTGCAAAATCAATTAACATTAACATGCACACAGTTATTTACAAAATAAAACCATACCCATATATATATTTTACAAGATAACAAGTGACATCCTTGACATGAATAATAAATTGACTATTCAATTTATTTTAATTTCATTACATCGAACCCTCTGAAATTCTATAGAAGATATATTGGGTGTAATTTTAAATTTATCACTTGAATTAACTCTATATAGTATGTTGAGAATATGATTGGTTAACTTTACCGAATTTCTGCTCTCCTAATATCACTGAATTAAAACTTTAGTTTTCATTTATCAACTAATAAGAAAACACTGAAGTTAGTTTGTAAACTGACTTCCGCGTTGGACCAGCGCTAATCCATCTATATCCAAAAAATCTCCTCCGTTCGTCTTCGCAAGCCAGGACTCTCTCCCCTCTCTGTATGTAATAGTCTCTCCCTCTCTCTCCACCTTCATCGTCATCGATTTGTAGATCTAAAAGTAAAAAAAACAGCCACACATAATTCGTCCTCTGATTGGCCCATACCAGGATAGGTTAAAGTAAACACCCTCGCAACAAGTTTTTTTTTATATTTCTCACGGTTTACAGCTTTGCCAAACTCCACAAAAAAACCCTTCAACCCAATTTTTTTTGGGAGTCTCGTTTTCGAGTGGTCATAAATATAGAGAATAGATTATTTGAATGCGTTTATTTTTATCTTAATAGCTTTCCGGCGCCAGGCTGTTAATTTTTTGTGGTTTTGTGTTATGAATATGTTTTAAAAATTCATTTAGGCAGCTCTACTTATTTGACAACAAAAAAAAACTTCATTGTATGTGTCATATACGAGAATACACAATTACCTATCCTATATATGTGAGATACCTCCACAGTAGGGTGAATCTTATATGGCGGTTTCATTACAGTTATCTTTTGTATTGAGCATTGCAAAAAGTAACTTGTAGCTAAGTAATTAAAATGCTGGAGGCGGGCAGCGCTATCGCATGTTTACGTACCACGCGGCTGTCGGTAGTTTTTTCAAGGACAAGGCCGAGTTAAAATACTGTATAGATAATATTACCGTGGTTTCGTACCGCCTCATGAAGTCAAAATACTTTTTTGAGCACAATATTGAGATAATACTTTTGAATTTTAAATTATAACCTCGTTTTATGGACCCTATAATCTCACCAACCCACAAGCCAATTAAGCTCCTACAGGTTCTTCCTACTTGCAAATTCTGTTGATATGCAAGATAGGCACCTTTCTACCAAATTTCAAGAAGATCGATTCAGACAATCGAGATTTATTGAATTATACACTGCTCAGACCTCCACCGAGACCTCGCTTCGCTTAGTCTATTAAAAAAATATCATTAAGTACCACAAGTGATAATGTTTTTTTTACCTTAAGAGGTTCGCAGTAACTGCAGATAAAAATGTTGTTATCTACACTTCTGTTCTGCCGCTTCTAATAGCGCACGAAACTCTACAATTTTAGCGACGCTATCCGTGGTACGGCGACTAATGCCGCCGTGCGACTGAATATTTTTATGAGTTAAAAGTTAACGCCCATTTCTATTAGCTCCGCCTGAATTAAAAATTATTTTGATTACGGTCTTGGCCTTAAACAGCGGCGAAGCTTCTGCAGTTAAATGACGTTTTGGCGTTATATACCTAATGTAGTAATCCGTTACCAAATCATTCTTTCAGGACTCGTGCTAGAGTTCAAAGAGCACTTGAATCTCTTAGCATCATCAATCTTCAGTCCAGCGCAGCTTGTACCAAAACTTATGAACAATGAAAAGATGAAGGCTCGAGATCTTTTCACTTACTTCAAGTCGTACATGGGTATTTTCAACAGTGAAAAATTTCCACCTCCGGCTATCATTTTAAAGGTACCTTTTCATAATTTACTTACATTTATATATTTTATTGGATTTTTACTGAACACTAGCGAGGCCCACATTTATTTATTTATTAGAAGGAAATAGAATTCTTACAGTCGAAACCAAAGCGCAAACTAATGAATGACATAGAAAGAATACGTCAATATGCTGGTACTCGTTTGTAAACTCATTAAGTAGGCATAAAGCCCTCAGTATGGGCGTGTTACTGGCATGCTGCGTTCGTGCTACGGGACACGCAAACATCTGATGCCTTCGACGACTTCCGGACCGCAGGTAATTATCAAGCACGTACAGACCAATACTGTCCATTATTTTTGAATTATTCACTTTACTATGCAGTATCAGAGTGTAGTGCATTACAAGCTGGAATTTCCGTCTAAGCTCCAATGTATCTAGCCCTATCATTCCGGACACGTTATCAAGCGGTGATAACTGCCTATAACAGATGCATTTCGTCAAGTGAAAAATGCCCTTTTACCATGCGATGAAGTTTAAGCCGGCCACGGGAATCAAACCTTGGACATGTGGTAGGTACTGCAGTCAGTAGCTGTTACCGTTCGACTATCACTGTTTTAAAAAATATTTTACAACGAAAGATTTTTTCTCTTATTGGCGATTGGCTAATCGAGCCACAATATCACCTGATGGTAAGCAATGATATGACGGTTAACAGGCTTAGGGTCCGCACATAAACTAACTGAATGATAAAAATGACAAGTAACATGTAGCGCGTTTCAAGCCTTAAACGATGGATAGGCTAAATCGATGACTTTGAAATGCAAGGATAGTGTTTTGTTTGATAAATATGTTCCGGGTAGTATAACGTGAACTTATTCAAACATTCTGAAACAGGTCCTTAATCTAAAATAGCAACTGGCTCTTAACAGCTGCTAGAATACATTGCTAGGTGCTTGGTGACTGACTTTATGCTTGAGGTTCGTAGCTGGCCATGCTGGCATTTGCAAAATTTTCTAATAGGTACCATTCAAATACTAGGTACAAGTTACTTAAGGCTTCTAATATCATACTACGAATATCATACTACTAGTTTGCATGGTGGAAGGGCATTTTGCGAATGTCGGCCTGGCTTACTATCACCTTAAAATCTGTCGCCAAACACATAATACTGTGTTCCGGCAGCAGTCCTTGAGAGCCAGAAAAATTACAGGCACATGAGACTTAACAACTGTATGTCTCAATGTGACGGGCGCAGTGCAATTCGTCACATAACGAAATAATTCTGTTATAGGCAGAGATTAATCCGCTTAACGTCAGATAGGCCTCGTGCTTGTTCCTTCACAATGACATAAATTTTTTTTTATAAGAACCTCCTCATATTCTGAAGTCGGTTAAAAATATTTTATACAGCAATTCAATACCCGATGGAACATAATATGTCTGTATTCTATACAGGCAACAGCTGAAGCGGGGCTTCTGACTGCTTACGAAGACGCACTGCATCTGTATGTGGACAATATGACACTCGAATGCGGCGAAAAGTCACGGCTTTCTGTTCCCTCCGAAGACGTCAAAATACTTCACGATTGGTACAAGAACCAAGCTCTGACTAGTTTCACGAACAAAAAGAAGTTGGGCTCCATAATTGACGCTAATCAAACGAAAGAGAAGCTTTCAAAGGTACATAATTATAAATCATTAGTAGTGGTAGAACTCTTTGTGTGATTTCTTCCGGGGAAGTCATGCCGTTATACTTAAGTATATCTACCGCTAAGCAGTAATGTTTTACTGTGTTCATGTTTGAAGGGTATGGGTACTGGTGAAACAACAGGCAAGTGAGACTCAACAACTTTATGTCTCAGTAATGGGTGCAGTGCAGTTCGCCTTGCCTACTTGTGATGAACTGCATCTATTGTGGGCACAGGTTAACACTTAATATCATTATAGGCACAGGTTAACACTTAATATCATTATGGGCACAGGTTAACACTTAATATCATTATAGGCACAGGTTAACACTTAATATCATTATAGGCACAGGTTAACACTTAATATCATTATAGGCACAGGTTAACACTTAATATCATTATGGGCACAGGTTAACACTTAATATCATTATAGGCACAGGTTAACACTTAATATCATTATAGGCACAGGTTAACACTTAATATCATTATGGGCACAGGTTAACACTTAATATCATTATAGGCACAGGTTAACACTTAATATCATTATAGGCACAGGTTAACACTTAATATCATTATGGGCACAGGTTAACACTTAATATCATTATAGGCACAGGTTAACACTTAATATCATTATAGGCACAGGTTAACACTTAATATCATTATGGGCACAGGTTAACACTTAATATCATTATGGGCACAGGTTAACACTTAATATCATTATGGGCACAGGTTAACACTTAATATCATTATAGGCACAGGTTAACACTTAATATCATTATAGGCACAGGTTAACACTTAATATCATTATAGGCACAGGTTAACACTTAATATCATTAAAGGCACAGGTTAACACTTAATATCATTATAGGCACAGGTTAACACTTAATATCATTATGGGCACAGGTTAACACTTAATATCATTATGGGCACAGGTTAACACTTAATATCATTATAGGCACAGGTTAACACTTAATATCATTAAAGGCACAGGTTAACACTTAATATCATTATAGGCACAGGTTAACACTTAATATCATTATGGGCACAGGTTAACACTTAATATCATTATAGGCACAGGTTAACACTTAATATCATTATAGGCACAGGTTAACACTTAATATCATTATAGGCACAGGTTAACACTTAATATCATTATAGGCACAGGTTAACACTTAATATCATTAAAGGCACAGGTTAACACTTAATATCATTATAGGCACAGGTTAACACTTAATATCATTATGGGCACAGGTTAACACTTAATATCATTATGGGCACAGGTTAACACTTAATATCATTATAGGCACAGGTTAACACTTAATATCATTAAAGGCACAGGTTAACACTTAATATCATTATAGGCACAGGTTAACACTTAATATCATTATGGGCACAGGTTAACACTTAATATCATTATAGGCACAGGTTAACACTTAATATCATTATAGGCACAGGTTAACACTTAATATCATTATAGGCACAGGTTAACACTTAATATCATTATGGGCACAGGTTAACACTTAATATCATTATAGGCACAGGTTAACACTTAATATCATTATAGGCACAGGTTAACACTTAATATCATTATGGGCACAGGTTAACACTTAATATCATTATAGGCACAGGTTAACACTTAATATCATTATAGGCACAGGTTAACACTTAATATCATTATGGGCACAGGTTAACACTTAATATCATTATGGGCACAGGTTAACACTTAATATCATTATGGGCACAGGTTAACACTTAATATCATTATAGGCACAGGTTAACACTTAATATCATTATAGGCACAGGTTAACACTTAATATCATTATAGGCACAGGTTAACACTTAATATCATTAAAGGCACAGGTTAACACTTAATATCATTATAGGCACAGGTTAACACTTAATATCATTATGGGCACAGGTTAACACTTAATATCATTATGGGCACAGGTTAACACTTAATATCATTATAGGCACAGGTTAACACTTAATATCATTAAAGGCACAGGTTAACACTTAATATCATTATAGGCACAGGTTAACACTTAATATCATTATGGGCACAGGTTAACACTTAATATCATTATAGGCACAGGTTAACACTTAATATCATTATAGGCACAGGTTAACACTTAATATCATTATAGGCACAGGTTAACACTTAATATCATTATAGGCACAGGTTAACACTTAATATCATTATAGGCACAGGTTAACACTTAATATCATTATGGGCACAGGTTAACACTTAATATCATTATAGGCACAGGTTAACACTTAATATCATTATAGGCACAGGTTAACACTTAATATCATTATAGGCACAGGTTAACACTTAATATCATTAAAGGCACAGGTTAACACTTAATATCATTATAGGCACAGGTTAACACTTAATATCATTATGGGCACAGGTTAACACTTAATATCATTATAGGCACAGGTTAACACTTAATATCATTATAGGCACAGTTTAACACTTAATATCATTGTAGGCACAGGTTAACACTTAAGGGTATATTTTAGACGAATGCCCCCATACAAAACGCAGCTCCAAAAGCAAATTGTTTGTTTTTTTTTATTTTACATTTTTATTTAATCAAAATAAATACCATTATTATCCATGCATTGCTGCCATCTAATAGAAAGGTCATTCACGCCTTTGCGATTAAACTCTGGGGATTCGACACACTGTGTAAAAGCACCTTGTACTGCCTGCTGGGAAGAAAACTTTTTATCATGTAGTATATTGTCCAAATCACGAAAATATGGTAGTCTGTTGGAGCGAGGTGTGGCGAATGCGGAGGGTGACGAATGGTTTCTAATTGCAGTTCATGTAGATTTAAAATGGTTTCTCGTTATATGAGGACTCGCGTAATCATGGAGCAATAATAGTAGAGATCGATTCATGAGTCAGGGCTTTCTTTTTTTTTTTTAAGTAGGACAGAGATGCTGGCTACCGCCTGTGCGGTCGTCCAGCTCCACCGGGTTTTGGGCGAGGGCCTGGCCCTACAATAGCCGTGGCGTAGTAACGGGCGTAGAAGGCGAAAAGCGCCTTATACCTCCGTCTCCTGCGGACGCCGAAAACGTGCCGCTACTATAGGAGGGGTTGACAGCGAGCTCAAGGGCACCACTGTGGTTCGGACCTCGGCTTGTCTCGCTGTCGAGAGACATGGGGGGGATCGGAGCAAAATGCCTCTGTGCAACTGCAGTGTTGCACAATTGGGCCCTACTACACACTACAGTTTGATTATTTGGAGAGACCTTTATCGTGACCTTGTTTTTGCCTCAAGCTCGCCGGCGAGCTCGGTGTTTGATGATGACGTCTTCTTCTCTGATGTTTCCATCTGAGGTAAAAGGGTTTCAGGGCTTTGCCCTCTTTCCCTGGCTTGTCTTCGTCCATGAATATGGACGAGTCTTTTGTGTGACTCTTTAGTCAGGCTTCACAATTCGACCGCATAGCGGTCGTAGAGTTTCTGGGCGATCACGGAGGCCCCGCCGGGTGAATCCCGCTGGTGGGAAGCCCAGCGCGCCGATCTGCGACCAAGAAAGGGACCGCTATGGGTCTCATTGTTTCAGCCGCGACTTCTTCTTCGTTTCTGTTCTCTCTTTGGGTTAACTCCCTTGGGTATAGCTTCGTCTTTTTCTTTCTTGTAGTCTCTGGTGGCCTTGCATGCAGGGGTGCTATTCCCCTGATGTGCTCGTGCGTCGAGGCGTCCGCTTTCTCAAACATCTTGGTTGCTAGGCGTCGTATGAAGGTGTCCAAGTTCTCCATTTTCAGATCGCGGGCGATTGTGGCGTTCCTTACATAGCGAGGGGTGCTTACGATCGTCCGGAGGCACTTATTTTCAATCACTTGTAGCTTCTTTTTGGCTGATTTGGAGATTTGTGCGTACCATGCCGGTGCCGCGTACGTTAATCTCGATCTGACGTAGGCTTTATAAATTGAGATCTTAGTTTTGATTTGAATATTGGGTTTAATTTGGCTTTGGCTCCTTTTGCTCTGTTGATTATGGTGTCTACGTGTTTTCTGAAGTGGAGGCGTCTGTCGATGTTCACTCCAAGATACATAACTTCTGTCTTCCATTCTAATTCTTGTCCCATGAGCTTCAGTTTGGGTGGGAGATTACATCCGCTGGTGATGGTTGCTTGTGTTTTTCCGACATTTACAGACAGCCTCCACTTCCCCAACCATTCTGGGAGGGCGTCCAGTGTTGGCTGCAGTCGTTTGACGAGGTTCTCGGGTTTGAACGATGCTGCATAGTAAGCTGCATCATCCGCGTACAGGGCCAGCTTTGCGTGCCCAATGACCGGGATGTCATCGGTATACCACGCATAGCAGTACGGGGAGTTGCAGCTTCCTTGTGGTACTCCTGCTAGTACCAGCTTCTCACTTGAAAGAGTGTCTTCTACAGATACTTGAATTCTTCTGTTTTCTAGGAAGGATGCGAGTATTTCGACGATTCTCCTGGGTGCGGGCGATTTTGATAGTTTGAAGAGTAAGCCCTCGTGCCACACCCTATCAAATGCTTTCTCCATGTCCAGGAGAACCATCGCGATGTATTCCTTTTTATTTAAGCAGGTAACCATCTCATTTATCAGCTTCGTGATTTGGAGCGTAGTGGAATGCTCTGCCCTGAATACAAATTGTTCTATTCTGGGTATGATATGCGGCTTCAAATGGGTTAAGAGGAGTCTTTCAAAAAGTTTGGAAAGCGTACTTAGGAGTGTAATGGGTCTGTAGCTTTCCGGTTTCTTGGGGTTTTTCCCTGGTTTATGCAGCATAATAACTTTCCCCTTTTTCCACTCTGCGGGGAAGTGGGCAGTCCGCATGATCCCATTAAATATGCGGGTTAGGGCTGTTATAGACTTCATCGGTAAGTGTTTGAGTGCTTCATTGGTTATTTGATCAAACCCTGGTGCTTTTTTGGATGGCAGTCTTCGGATGGTTCTCGCTACTCTTCCTAGCGAGAAGAAGATTTTCTCCTCAGTTTCAATCTCGTTTGGTTTCTCACTGAAGTATTTTAAGAGGTGCTCTTTTACCGCTTTTTCATGCTCTGGGTAACTTACTGGATTCGGAGTGAATTGTTTTTGCAGATGTTCTGCGAAAATTTCTGCACGACACTTGGCATCAAACATGACATTACCATCATTGTTTATCAGGGGTCTCACTGGTACCTTTTCATTGTTGAGGTTTCTACAGAGTCGATGGATTGATGGGATGTTATCTCCTATGCTGTCAATATGTGTTTCCCATGATTCTGCCGCGTGTGTATTCAATGCGGTTTTTATTTCCTCGATTAGGCTGTTCAGTTTGGTTTTAAGACGTGGGCAGCGAGAATATTGCCACAGCTCTCTTGTTTCTCTCTTCGTGCTTATTAGGTTCCGTATCTTAGCCGGGAGGGAGTCTTTGCTTCCTCCCGGTTTGGAGGTGTGCATGGCTGTTTCAAGGGAGTGTTGGATTGCTGTGGTTAGCTCTTCAGTAGCTTTTTCGACATCTTCCTGTGTGCTAATGGCTCTAGTGGTGGTCCTTTCGTGGACTTCTGTACCGAAGGCCTCCCAACAGATTTTCCGCCGTTTTATAGGGGCAGCGACTCTACTTGGGAGGTCCTTCAATGTAAGGAGCACAGGTCTGTGGTCCGAATCCAGATCAGAGAGCACCTCTTGTGTTGGCATCGTTTTCATCCCCTTGAGGATCGCAATGTCTAGGACGTCTTCAGATCCGTGTCCCTCATCATAGTGGATTGACTCGTCGGGCCCTATGACGTCATAGTCATAGTCCACCGAATCTTGGTATAGTTTTCTTCCATCTTGGTTTATTTTCGAAGAATTCCAGTGTGTGTGCTTCGAGTTTGCATCGCCGGCTATGAGCGTCGGTAAGTCTGAGTCTAGCAGCTTTCTGAGTTCGGCAGTTATCCAGTGGCTGTTTGGTGGGCGGTACAATGCGAACACTCGGTGGTTGTGGCCGGCGATGTTCACGAGTATCCCCAGTGCTTGAAACGACTGGAATTCTTTGTCTGGAATCAGTTGGTGGATGGTTCTTCGGTGGACTATGACAGCCAGCCCCCTGAAAGCCCTGCCTTCTGGATTTACTTCATCCTTCCTGTACACGAAGTAGTTCGGGATATTGAATGGCCTGCTTTTCTGTAAATGCGTCTCGCTGACCAACATTATGTCTATGTTATGCTCGCGGAGAAAAGTGGTCAGCATTCGTGCTTTCCCCGCGAGCGTACTGGCATTCCAGTGAACGATCCTAATCCCGTTGTGACCCATTATTAAGGATCCTCATCAGGCCTTGGAGGGTTGCTGTTTCTGGGTCAGTACCGGTTTGCACCGCCTCCAGTATTTCTTTTAGAACTCCAATTGTCTGGTCAAGCGAGTCACGGCGGGGTTCTTTGACTTTGCTCGGCGCGTCTGACTTTTGTGGTTGCATGTTGGCGTCACTTTTGGACCCTTGTTTTGACTTCTTTTTCTTCTTCTTTTTAAGTGTCATATCTCTTGGTTGGTTTGTCGGTGTTTGATAGTGTGACCTCTGATTACCTCATACCTGGGGATCTTACCTCGACGACTTGCGGATAACGCTAAAGCTGCCAACGTAATGGCTGCGATGGGGTCATCCGGGTCGTCTAATACCTGCCGTGGTCGGCGACGGGGGGGTTTGAAAAATGGGATGGAGGAGGCAGTCGAGTAGTTCGACGCCTGGACAACCAAAGGGTTCGGGTGGTGGGGCGCTCGATCAAAGTATCGGCGGGCGCAGTCCTTATTGAACAGTGCTAAAGAGGGAAGGTTTAGGTCGCAATGCAACTCGCTATTCCGGACATACCACGGGGCGCCGGTTGCATTGCGAAGAAAACGGTTTTGAATGATTTGAAGCTTATGGAGGTGGGCCTCACTAGGATGACTAAACACTACTGATGCGTAAGTCATGATGGGGCGGATGCAGGCAGTGTAAAGTGTCTTCTTATTACTAAGAGACATTTTACTCTCTTTGCGAATCAAGGGACAAAGGCGACCCATAACGAAAGCCGCTTTGTTACGGACAGTAGTGATATGATCGTTAAAGGTGAGATTCCGATCAAGGGTGACTCCGAGATATTTTGTTTTACTAACCCAGGGAATGGGTTGGTCGAACAAAGTTAAAGGTTGCGGATATCGGGGGCGTGTCTTCTCAGTAAAGTACATAGCTGTACTTTTGACTGGATTGACCGCGATGCGCCATTTACGGAACCAGTCACCGATCTCGGTGATGGCCCGTTGAAGGGCGTAAATGGACTTTCTACTGATACGCCACCCAGTGGTGTAAATAGCGGTATCATCCGCGTATTGGGCTAATAGGACGTTAGGCTGAGAGCGTGGGATGTCGCTGGTATACAGCGCGAAGAGAATGGGTGATAGCACGGAGCCCTGAGGGACTCCGGCTCTGACTGGGTGGGGGGAGGAGAGGGTGCCTTCCACGCGATAGCGAAAGCTTCTGGCCTTAAGGAAGTCTTGTAGGATGAGCACAAGACGTTCTGGCACGCCGAATTGGCATAGCTTGAAAATCAAGCCATTGTGCCAGACTTTGTCAAAAGCTTTCGCTACGTCGAGGAAGACTGCTAGCGTTGTCTGGGGTTTGGGGTACTTATTAAAGCCCTCAATGATGTGCTCCGTGAGGCGGTGCACCTGTTGGACGCATGAGTGTCTGGGTCTGAAACCAAACTGCTCATCGGGAATAAGGTGGTGTTCCTTGTGAACACTGAGCCTCTAGGCTATCAGCTAGGCACTCAGCTTTGTCTTCGTCAAAGAACGCTGGGACTAGTGGGACTGGTCTGTATAAGGGAGGCATGTCGTTATGTTTACTACCTTTCATACCTCGCGCCAAGACCCAATAAGCATGGTGGCTTGGCACGAGGTTTGAAAGTTTGTCACCCCATTGCTGATCACGCAACTCAGACATGCGACTTTGAACCATGCGTTCAAAGTGGCGTTTCTTAGTTTTGTTCTCTTTACTGGGGTACGAGTCGTAATGTCGGATCACTGCTTTACTTTCCGTCACTAATCGTCTCACATCCGCTGGAATGACAAGGCGCCGGTCGTCCGGCACTATGACCTCCTTTGCGGATGCACCTACTACAGTGGAGAGGTGATTAGTGAACGAATCGATCGCGAGGGTTACGTCAACTTTAGTCAGAATGTCGTCAGGGATTTTGTCAAGGTCCGGTGAACTGATAGCCTTTAGGGCATCGCCTACTTGCTTCCAGTTCACTATCGTCTTAGTGGGGCGGGGGAGGTTTGTCGTTGGGTCGGGACCTAGTCGCAATATGATGGGGCGGTGGTCAGAGTGAAGCTCGTGAACCACTTCTATGGAGCGTAACTGGAGTGTTACGCCTCTGAGTAATGCCATGTCGAGTAAGTCAGGTCGGTAGTTGTCCATATAAGGGTAGTGGGCGGGCTCAGTGGGCGCTATTATGTCAAAGTTAAGTTCTGTTATTAACTTTTCAAGATCAACACCTCTAGGATTGTTGACGTTACAATTCCATAGAATGTGTTTACTATTGAAGTCGCCAATCAGAAGGACGGCGCTTCCTAATGAGAACAATGCTTCTAAGTCAGCTCGGACGATCGGCTTTTGGCAAGCTTGGTAACAGGACGCTATGACTATAGGTTGATGACCAGTCATAGCTAGGAGGCAACAAGATGCTTCCATGTTAACGAGAGTCGGGGTAGGTAAGGGAATGCAGTGCAGGGACCTTTTGTAATAGATAAGAGTGCCTCCCCCACGGGAGGTCACTCTATCATCACGTACCGTTCTGTAATTGGCAAACCTAGGGTTCGCCTTCCCCGGCTTTAGAAGGGTTTCCTGCACGCATATGATATCGATAAGGTGGGTGCAACAAAAGTCGTGGACGAGGTCACGTTGTCTGAAGAGACCGTTAGCGTTAAATGACGCTAACGAAACTGAGTGCGGTTTCGTGCGTAAGGTTGTACTACCCATGGTGGTTGTACTGGGGAGGGGCCTGGGGAACGAAGCGCTTAAGGGCGCTAAGTAAGTTGGCGTGTTCCAATGTGTATTGGATCACGTCCGCTGGGGATTGAGCGAAGTGCATCTTGTGCGCTAGCTCGCGGACTTCGTTGATGTCGATAGACATCGCCAGGTCACTGACTAAATTGATGTCCTCTTGAAGAGAGGCATCCATCAGCGGCATGGGTGGGGCTTGTGGCCGAGAAATGGCGCGGGGAGGAGGGGCGCGAGCGGAGTTGGCAGGAGGTGCCGGGGGTGCGGCGCGAGCCGGGGCCAGTGCGCGGGCAGGGGCCGGGGCGCAGGCGGGAGCGGGTGCAGGCGCGCGGGCGGGAGCGATGGTCTTAACCATGCTAGGTGGTTTAGACCATGCGTTACGGGCTGGGAGCGGCGCGGGTATTACCTGTGAAGCAGGTACTACCGTCAGCTTAGGGCTGACCCGTTGGTAACGGTCGTAGGAGGGACGGGTCGGCCTATGCCTTGCCACACTGTGGTTCACGCGTGGTGCTTTAGGGCAGCCACGGTAATTCGCGGTATGCCCTTGGGCACCGCACAGAACGCAGCTGGGTGGGTCCGGCGAGTCCCGAGTGCGAGTGCACTGTGCTGTCGTGTGATCGCCTAGGCACTTAACGCACCTAGCGCGGGCGAAACAGAAACGGGAGGCGTGACCGTATAATTGGCAGTTATGGCACTGCGAGGGACTTCCATTTTTAAATGGGGCTTGGACATTTAAACCAGAGAGGCCGCAGATTTTTTTTAAGTTAAAAATGGCCTTGCCTTCTGGTGTGCGATCTAGTACTACGAGTACTAGGTCATTTGGACTGCGGTCCTTCCCGCTGTACATGCGATGAACCGCATGCACTGGGAAGTCTTGTGCTTTAAGGTCGGCACATACCGCATCGGTATGTATCTCCTCGCGACCCACTCTCTCCCACCGCGAATCGCAACGCGAAGGACTTTCTCCTCTTCGAGCGCATAAGTATGAAAGCTTATGCTCTCTTTACGGAGGAGCTTTGTTAGCGCTCTGTGGTCGCTAATGGTGGGGACTTGGACTTTAATGCCCTGCTGCGTGGAGCGGGCATTAGTATAATGGATCCCACGATCCGAAATTAAGCGGGACAGTATGTCCCATTTGCCTTTGTCCTGAATGAACATAGGCGGAGGCGGCTTTTCGCGACGTGCGCTCGCATCCTGAGGGGATGCGGCGGTAGCGGCCGGAGCGGAGGGAGGAGACGCGGGGCGGGGGTCGGCTTTTTGCTGGAGGCGGGGGCCTTAGCGGGTGCCTTGGCGGGAGGGGCGGCACTCTCTTCATCGAGGAGGAGTTGCTGATGTGCAACATATAGATCGGGGTGGCGGAGGGCGAAGGTCTGAAGGACCTCCACCTCACCGTTAGAGGGTCGTTGCATCCTGAGGGGAATACTCAGGATGACCTAACAGGGTTTGTCTCCCTCACACAACTTGTGAGCTCACTGTGTGAGAGGGAGTGTGTGCCTATGGTGTGCCCTAGTTGTGTACCCTCTCCGAGCTTTTTTCTCGGCGGAGAGGGGTGATCCTAAGCACTACTCCGGGATTGACTAGGGGCGCCCCCAAGGCCAGTTGCCCCGGAGCCCAGCTTGCTTCGGCTGACCCGTGAAGCGGGAAAGGCCACGGTGCAAGGTTAAACCAAAAATCAACAGTGGCCGTTCGTACTCCAGTTAGGTGTCACACTGCGACCGCAGCAAATGGCGGATTTGATCGTTCAGACGGGTTTGGCTGACGCTACCCCACGCCTGAACGACGTCGCTTAACAGCACAAAGTGTGTTGTTTAGCGCACTGGGTTGTTGTTGTAACGTTCAAGTTGTGAGGTGCGCACCGAAAAGTGCGGTCAAAACAAGAACACCGACCCGGCTTGATATTATACGATGAAAGTTTTCCGGGTACGATGGTAATGCCTGACGTCTTAGAGCGCCTTGGCGCGCCGGCTCGGCGAGCCCGTAGCTCACATAGCACGGCGGTCGACGGCTGCTCAGCTTCTGTGCACAAACAAACACTTCGTCAGGACTGCTATTCCAATCGCACTTGTCTGCAACTAGCGTCGGAACGATGATCCGAGTGAGACGACAATAGTGCGGGGACTATTGCGGTCTCACTGGAAGATACTGGCGGAGCTGAAGACAGGTGTGCACGGCGTGGCGGCACAGGACGGAATGTTTTTTTTGATGAGTCAGGGCTGTTTCACTGTTAGCTATCATTGGTTGGAGTTCGGCATAGTAGACATCTGCCGCTATTGCTTGACCAGATCGGAGAAGCCAATAGTGAATAACACCATGCTGAGACCACCAACCAGTTACCATTACCTTTTTCTTGGAAAGCTTTGCTTTAGGGTACTGTTGCGGCGTTTGAGGTCTGGTTTCTGGGGTCTGCCATTGCATGTTTCGCTTACGGTTAAAGTCCACTTTTTATTACATGTCACAATTCGATCCAATATTTCTTCATTTCTGTATCGATTCAAACTAGGCAACACAAGTTACAACACGCGGTTCTTTCTGCAGATCGGTCAAATCATGAGGTATTTACATCAATCATTTTACATCTATTTTTTTTTGTGAGCTGCATCTTTATGGTTAATAAACGGTTCCTTTTCATATACCTAGTTGAATAAAGTACATAATCATTTAATTCGCGTATATGTGTTTCAAATAGAAAATTAAACTCCAAATTGGCGTCTTGATCCGTGGAGCGCTCTGCACCGTCTGGAGGCTCGGCTAGTCAGAGGTGAGATACATGGCGCGTTCTAGCGCGAGCCGCGCCTCAAGTAGGATCTACACGGTTCGAGACCACGGGCTCCACCCATTGGCCTTGGCCAGAGGCTTGTTGCAAACCACCGTCGGAATTTGCTACTACACAGTTCGGAACCACAGTGTGTTTCGAACTCCCGCGCCGATAACACGCATCCAACTAAGGCCAAACTACACACGATATCGCTTAATTTATACGTTTTAAAATTACTATCTATATATGAAATTTGGAAGAAAAATATGTCATAAATAATGCATTATATTTGGTCGTGGTTTTTAGACCTACGTATCTCAAAGAGGGAAACGCGCTACGCGTGCGCTCCCGCCATGCGTGCGCTCTCGCCGGCGGCAGCGGCATACTGCCCTCGCGTGGTTTGCGACTGGCGTCTACACAGTGGGAAATAGTGGTTCCGAACCACGGTCGACAACGCAAGCTCGCAATCCAAGGGCGTTGGAAAGTCAAACGTAATTTGGTCGCAAACCATCATCTTCACAGTTCGCGACCATGGTTCGGGACCATGGTCGCGAACTGTCTGGCACGCTCTTCAGGCCGCGCGCGCGCGCCTTTGATCCGTGTCGAAAAACCGACGCACGATGGATCGCGCGGACGGCGGCCGGCGAACGCGCGCCGTGAGCCGCGCCCACGTGCTAAACGACGCGTGATATGGCGGACGAGAGGCGTATACGCGCTAGCCCACGCTGTTTATCACCAGCTTAAGAATTACGAACGATTCATGTCAACTCAATTCAAACAAGAGACAATACTACTCTCCAAAATCACAGACAAATGACAACTACAACAGGTTGTGCGTTCGGTTCAGAACATTAGGCTTGTATAATAAACGTGTAAAAATTATTTGAATTTACTCTTATCAAAATAAGGTCGAAAGAAAATTTGTTTACATATTGTTCGTGAGTGACAAATTTTTTTTTGGAAATTTAAGGAAATAGATACGCGTTGTGAAGAATTTGCGTCAATCAACAAGAGAAAGCAACTAGAAGCGATGGAGCCTGCGAAAGAAGCTTACGATGCAGAGATTGCCAAAGTCACCAAGGGGAGGCCGTTCTGTGTGCATCCCGAAGACGTAGAAAAAATCCACTCCAGGGCTCTTAGTGTGTCTATGGACATTTTTGATGCTGCTCGTAAAAGATACTCTAAAAAACCTGATGCGGAAAGACAAGGATTTAAACAGGTACGTTACCTAGACCAAATTGTTTTTTATAATATACGCATAGATTTTAGTTTTTACATAGTACCTATAAAACTTTGAGATATGTATAATCTGCGTATCAAGACGAGAGCAGGCTTTTAATTTCCAACGGGTCTTCACAGTTCAGTCACACTACTTTTCTAGTTTTTCTAGTTCAATATTAATGACAGGTCGTCCTCCTTCTAGAAACTATTCCGGTAGGACTTTGTTGGTACTGCAGGCAGGATCTAATTTTGTATGAAGTTTTACGCGCGTCCTTCCAGCAGTACAGTGCAAACTGGAAGGCATGACGAAAACAGGGGTCGTAAACTTTATTTCTATAGATCTACACATGATATATCTATACTTATAATAAAACTGTAACAGGTCCAATTCTGTACATGGCAGATATTTTGAAAAAAAAATATGTACAGTACTCTGTAGCTGATACTGATGCCGAAACTGTATTTTTTTTATTTTTGTCTGTCTGTCTGTCTGTCTGTCTGTCTGTATCCCGGCCGCGTATCACTCCAAAACTACTGAATGGATTTCAATGAAACTTAGCATGATTGGAGTTCATACTACAAGGTAGGATAATTTAGCTTTTTATCCCGAAATTCAGCATGGTTCCCTTGGGAGAGGGGATGAAAGTCAAAATATACACTTAGTTGTAATTTATTAACGCGTAGTCCGATTTCATACGTTCTTTTTAGGGTTCCGTACCCAAAGAGTAAGAACGGTCTGTCCGGCTGTCCGTCCGTCCGTCTGTCCGTCCATCCGGCCGTCCGACTGTCACCAGGCTGTATCTCAAGAACGGTGATAGCTAAACAGTTGAAATTTTCACAGATGATGTATTTCTGTGGCCGCTATAACAACAAATACAAAAAGTTGGCCAAGTGCGAGTTGGACTCGCGCACGTTAAAACAAAAAAAGGTTAAAATATGAGGTCTAATTTTGTACGGAACCCTTCGTGCGCGAGTCCGACTCGAACTTGGCCGATTTGTTTGTTAGAATAGTGGTACTTTAAAATGTATCCCGTAAATATTTCAAAGTGATCGGGTTTGAAGTTCAGAAATAACAGACATCACAACCTAAATATGACGTTCCAAATAACTTGACACCCAAAATGTACAGAAACCTTTGAACGTACGGCTCATCTTAAGCTGGCGGTCGCACTTTATCGTATAGGTATAATAGATAGGTCTGTAGTCGGACCTCTCCAAAAGACTGATTTTTCAAACGATAAAACAGTTTTTTTATTACGATAAGCACAACTTCCCTACGTATATTTTTCATATCATGCAATGCTCTAATCAGTCTCATCTATACCTATATCAGGTTGCAGAAGGCGGGTAGGGAAGCGCGAGGGGTAAGACGCTTACATTTATCTATTTATACCTGTAACAGGTCCAATTTTGCACATGGCAGATATTTTGATAAAAAAAACAGTACTCTGTAGCTGATACTGTCTGTCTGTCTGTCTGTATCCCGGCCGCGCATCACTCCAAAACTACTGAATGGATTTCAATGAAACTTAGCGTGATTTGAGTTCATACTACGAGGTAGGATAATTTATGCTTTTTATCCCGAAATTCATTATGGTTCCCTTGGGAGAGGGGATGAAAATCAAAATATACACTTAGTTGTAATTTATTAACGCGTAGTCCGATTTCATACGTTCTTTTTAGGGTTCCGTACCCAAAGGGTAAAAACGCGACCCTATTACTGAGATTTTGCTGTCCGTCCGTTCATCCGTCCGTCCGTCTGTCAGGCTGTATCGCAAGAACGGTGATAGCTAGACAGTTGAAATTTTCACAGATGATGTATTTATGTTGCCACTATAACAAAAAATACAAAAATTTTGCCAAGAGCGAATCGGACTCGCGCACGTTAAAACAAAAAAACCAACCAAATGCGAATGGGACTCGCGCACGAAGGGTTCCGTACCATTATCTGAAATTTTATTGCATGGGTGCCCCCTTAATTATTTATTCTAATTTAATTAATTATATTTAAAGAAACACGACTGCCCAAAAATGGAGTGTTATGTTTTCAGGGTTCATGTATGTTTGTGAGTTTATTCCACCATAACTTCAGAACGGCTTAAGCGATTTTATTGTATGGATATTGTTAGATTCGTGTGTACAACGCAAGTGACTCTAGAACTATAAACAAAAACATTTTTTTTTTTTATTTTTAATGAAAACATAAAATTTATACTTATAATAAAACTTAAACAGGTCCAATTCTGTACATTGCAGATATTTTGAGAGCAATCTGTAGCTGATACTGATGCAAAAACTGTTTTTTTTTTTTTCTGGCTGTCTGTCTGTATCCCGGCCGAGCATCACTCCAAAACTACTGAATGGATTTTAATGAAACTTATTAGCACGATTCGAGTTCATACTACGAAGAAGGACATACGATACTTTTATCTAGAAATTCAGTACGGTTCTCTTAGGAAAGGGGATGAAAGTCAAAATGTACTTTTTTTTCTGGCTGTCTGTCTGTATCCCGGCCGAGCATCACTCCAAAACTACTGAATGGATTTTAATGAAACTTATTAGCACGATTCGAGTTCATACTACGAAGAAGGACATACGATACTTTTATCTAGAAATTCAGTACGGTTCTCTTAGGAAAGGGGATGAAAGTCAAAATGTACACTTAGTTGTAATTTATTAACGCGTAGTCCGGTTTCAATCATTCTGTTTTTGTTACAATAGTGGTAATTTAATTATTTTCCCGTAAATATTTCAAAGTCCTCAGTTTTGCAGTTCAGAAATTACAGATATAACAAACTAAATATTTCGTTTTAAATAACCTGAACCGCGGAATATTGAGAAACCCTTGAACGTACAACTCATCTTAAGCCCACAGGCAGCCCGGAACCCCACGGGAAGTCCGACACCCCACGGACAGACCGGCATCCCACGGGCAGCCCGGCACCCCACGGGCAGCACGGCACCCTTATTTAGTTTTTCAATGCTTGCTACTATAAAACTCTAAAATGTGGTAAATTCACCAAAATCAGTTTTTTAAACAACATATCTTTCTTTTGACGGATACATTTCGGAGACTGCGCAATGGAAGTGCACAATGTTGTCTTAGGTTTTCGCGATTTACACTTTAGTAGTTACACTTTGTAATTAAACAACTTTAAACTGTTTAAATCACGTATATTTATCATTATTTTTGTCCGGACGTTTAAAACACTTTGTAGTGATCGTGGTCACGGGGTGACTGTCGGGACAAAAATAATAATAAATATACGTGATTTAATCCGTTTAAAGTTGGAAGTGCACAACTTTAGTAGATTGTTATACAAGGGTCGAAAGGAATTGGTAACCTTCACCCGCAGTCAGCTCTCTACTTTTCATTTCAAATTTAAAGAAAGTAAAAAAGGTAGCTTTTCTAAAAATTATTCATTGAAAAAATAACATACTTACTAAAAATTTATTGAGAGGTTAGAACTATTTGTGAAATTTTACGTAAAATTTTGTTTGGAATATTTACAGGCGTCTATAGCCTGAATAGGAATCTCTCTGCTTTTCACTACTAATATAAGGAATAACGATATAAAAATAGTATGTTTTTTATATTATTTATTTTGTTTTCATTAACATGAGCAGTACCTTTTTAAAATTAATACGGCTATAGTCCAAGTAGGAATCGATGACTTACATCCGCGTTAAACATTACTTTTCATTTAAAATATGAGGAGGGTAAAAAAATAGTAGTTGCATGGTGGTAGGGCATTTTGCGAATGCCCGCCTGGCTAGCTACCACCCTCAAGTAGAAAATCTGTCGCCAAGCACCTAACGGTGTGTTCCGGCAGCTGTCCTTGAGAGCCAGTAATTATCTAGGTTAGCCTGAACAACACCTTCGACCACATCATCACTTTCCATCAGGTGAGATAGTGGTCAAAGGCTAACCTATCATGCATTAAAAAGGTTTTTCTAAATATTTACTAAAAATAATAAACATGAGTAGAAGATACAAAGATACACTAGGAGTTAGAACAATGAAATTTAGGGAAGGTTTTAGTTAGTTTTTTTTAACCTACACTTTTTACTTTATATTTAGTTACTATCCTGCCAAACATAGTTGTTATTAATTGTTTTATAACAACAGAGTATTTTACAACGAAACATCTTAGACATATAACTTTGTTTACACCAATGGTTACCATGGTTACAAGTCATTCCGGCCCAAGAGAAGGAAGCATTTACTTTGAGTTTTTCCCGGCCTTAGGTGGGAAGGAGTGTCTCCCGCTACTCAGATCAAACAAACACTACTTTCCGAGAAGGAGAAATAAAAAAAAATTCGATCTACCGTAAAACAAACCGCCGCGCGCCGTTTTAAAATCGAAATTCTAAAGAAACGCACAAGGTACTTTGCTTCAACATTTATTGTGCGAACCGGGAAAGAACTCTCTGAGTTACTTAACTACTGTCTTCTGGAAAATACAACCCGGGAGTTTTGAAATGCAAAGTAGAAAGCTCCATTCTGAGCTATGGTTTACTATAAGAGTGCTTCACCGCAGACCACAGTGTTGCTTAATATGAGATAAACAGTGCACAAATGTGAATAATTAGTCTGCAGGTACGGCAATCGCGAACGAAGTCGCGGGTACAGCTAGTTCCTAATAAATTTGGCTTTGATGATTACCCAGTAATTGTGATATCTAACTTCACAACTTATCATTATCACCACCCGAAAGACGTCCACTGCTATACATAGGCCTCTTTCTTTAAATACCGCAATTGGCAGCAGTAGAACTTATTGTAAACGAGTTCATCCGGGTAAGTACTGCCACCATAATTACTTCTACTGCCAAGTTGCAATGTTCTCATTACTGTGTTTCGATTTAAACGATATGGGTGTCGGCGAAATTACAGGCATATGAGATTTAACTACTTTATGTCTCGGGGTGATGGGCACAGTGCAGTTCGTTACTTGTGAGAAAATGCATCTGTTATAGGCAGGGGCTGCCACTTAACACCAGGCGAGCCTCGTGTTCCGTCATCAATCACATATAAAAAACTGCAATGGCAATTGCATCAATCAGAAATTGCGATTTCTTTCATTAAGTGGGGGGCCTATTTTAATGGAAAATACTATAAAAAACATTGGATAATGTGCATACTAATATTATATATATATATAATATAGCTTAATAGGTAGGTATTTACTAGTAATTTGGCGTGTCGACAGTTGCTTGCAAATATATTTGAATCTAGCAAAACGAAAATTTTTATATTTTAAATTATCTTTCACAACTCCATAATAATACGACGTCACGAAAGATTTCCTAAAATGCTGAAGACTCCATGCGTTATCCGTGCCTGGTGCGGCATAGTGTGTCGCCAGAGAGCGAACGCGCCACCAAAGTCTCTCTCAGCCATCCTGCTTACACTAACGGTATGATGATGGTACTAGCATGCCCATAAAGAGAAAGAGACAGACTATATAATGATATTTTTTTTGGTACTGTTAGCAGTACCGTTTGACTAATAAATTCAAATTAAGTTGTGTCCTACAGGCAGGACGGAAAGTCCTTCTAGCAGGACTTTGGACGAATCATAATTATGTTCGGTTTTCTCACACGGATCTCTAAACGCCTACGCTTGGGAGTTATATGGATAAATTGCTGAACGCATTATTGCGATAATGTTAGCTAAAATTTGCCCTTACTGCCGTTCCCAAACAATAGACTGCGTCCTTCAATCCATTGTGCGGGAATAATGAGAGAAAACTTTTTCTTCACAAATCGAGTGTTAGGGTTGACAAAATCAATAACATTGTTTTGCAGACCCTGGAAAAGAAGTATGTAACGTTGAAACAAGACAACGACAGGAAAAACAAGTTGTATATTGATGAAGGCCGTATTGAGTACTGGGAGTATATGGAGAAAAAGTGTTCTCAAGAGCCTCCACTATCCGCCACAAAGCTGCAGGAAGAACACGTGCTTGGGCTTGCAAAGGTTAAAGAGACCTTTAGAGCGAAGAGGAATCAAAAGGATTCTTACACGGAAGATGTCTTTATTAGCCAGTTGGATGAAGTAAGTCACATATTAATTATGATATGGTAGGGTATAATAGGGCTATATATATTATGTATATATATTTATATACAAATACATATACATAATATATATTTATATACAAATATATATACATAATATATATAGCCAATGCCACTGAGCCATCGGCATCATCACTGCTTCACAAATATATTGGCTATGGACTGCCGCGCAGCAGGTCCATGGTTCGAATCCCGCGGACTTGAGCTTCACCGCATGCTGGAAAGGCATTTTGCGAATGCCCGTCTAGCTAGCGAACACCCTCAAGTAGAAAACCTGTCGTCAAGCACCTAATGGTGTGTTCCGGCAGCAGTCCTTGAGAGCCAGTGAATTTACAGGCACATGAGACTTAACAAGTGTCTCAAGGTGACGAGCACAGTGCAATTAGTGACTTGTGACGAAATGCATTTGTTATAGGTAGAGGTTAGTCCGCTTAACATCAGATGGGCCTCGAGCTTGTTCCGTCACAATAATATAAAAAAAATATATACAGTCGACTCTCATTAATTCGAACCTCTCTATAATTCGAAGTTCACACGAGTTCCCAAGAAAATCCAATCTGATCCAATTTTATACACTTGGTAATTCAAACGGCAAAATCAACGCTACGCTACAAAATGACACGGCGTCAAACCCTCGACAATTCGTAATGAATCCATCCTCTTATAAACCAGTATGAGTTATTCATCCCACTGCCGCGCCACGGAGACATTTAAGTAACTACATTGCAGAACAAGTTCTAGCTTGTATCGTCGTACATGAGCCTTTGTTTTGGTAATGTTAAGTTTGACCTACACTTCTGCACGATTTGGTTTGTTTAGTTAAGTTTCAGTTTCTGTTGCGTTTGTTCGTTATATACAGATTAAATAAAAATTTGTGTTAGTTATGAGTCCTAAAAAGTATAAGTGCTTGTCGATAGCTGCACGCCATTATTTAAGAAATGTAATATACTTCCACTTCCTTGCATGTACATAAGAGACGCATGTATTTTTGTGAGAGCTCAAAAAAGAGCTAAGTTTAATAATCAACTTTACTAGCCAACTTGCCATAGACAGATTTATAAAAAAATGTTTACAACATGTGCATAATTATTTATAATAAATTACCACAAAATATCAAAATTATTAGAAAACTATAAGTTTAAGTTAAAACTGAAAGAGTGGTTACTGCAGAAATGTTTTTATAGTGTTAATGAATATTTGTATTTTTTTAATTATTGTAATGTTATGTAATTGTAATGCCTGCCTGCAGGCTGAATACATGGACGGAACTAATTTTAACACCTTATATAAATCGAAGTGTATTCTAGCAAATAAATGATTTAATTTGATTTGCTAAAAAGAAGAAGTTAATTGAAAAAGTAGAGGGAGGTTAAGTGAGGTTGCAAAAGAATTTAAGATTCCTTTGAGTACTATCGCAACCATAATAAAGCACTAGAAAAAAAAATATGTTATCTGAACTTATTTTCTCTCAAAAATTACGAATCATTTGATATTTCAAACTCACGATAATTCGTAACATTGTAAGAGTTTTTTTTTATTTTGTTTTTTATTCCTGTTAGGTTCGCCTTTGACCACTATCTCACCTGATGGTAAGTGATGATGTGGTCGAAGATGTTGTTCAGGCTAACCTAGAATTACTGGCTCTCAAGGATTGCTGTCGGAACACACCGTTAGGTGCTTGGCGACAGATTTTCAACTTGAGGGTGGTAGCAAGCCAGGCGGGCATTCGCAAAGTGCCCTACCACCATGCTATAACGACTGCCATCCTAAGACAACAACCGGGACAGACGGCTTAACGTGCCCTCCGAAGCACGGAAGCTCTCAGTAGTACCTAATGTCACCAGTGGTCACCCATCCAACTCCTGACCGTGGCGGACGTTGCTTAACTTTGCTGATCGAATCAGAATAGCTAAGCTAACTTCGCTACGAGCGCTACGAGTCCTTCGAGTTTCGAATTAACGAGAGTCGACTGTACAGAACAGAGCCTTGTAATTTGTCAACATATTTTACTCTATCCCATGGTGTTTAGTGTTACGAGATATATATTAGTATTTACTTCGATAGTTAATCAATTAACGTTTCCGAATGTAGGAAATACAGCTGAAGGCGGGCAGCAAAATCTTTCGCAGACCTGTAAGTACCGGTAATGCGAAGGCTTCCCTGATGGATTATATTACCAATAAGGATGTAACGTTTTTAACGGTCGTAGGTTAGTCATATATTTTCAACAGGATTAATTCTGACTCCTAGAAATTATAGCTGAATTACTTAATTTGAATTTTAATTGTTAATCCTCGGTGTATACGTATCATTTGATGGATTTCAGTCAATCTACTTTCTGGCTCAACATCTTTATCTCTATTTTTGCTCAATATCTATATCTGAGAGCATTTTGTTTTTACGGTTGAAAAACCACTGCGGTCTCTGATACGGTGATCCATTTAATTCCCAACTTCAACGTGTCCACGGTTCAGGTACCATGTGCTGTAATGAATGCGGTGTAAGAAATCAAGGACAGTTTTGCTTGCGATAAGCTCCTATAACCGCGCACGGATTCTCTCAAAACCACACAGAACTCGGGGGTGTTTTATTGAAAACACCCTCCGATTTCCACCCCTCCCCGAGGGCGAAGACTGCCGCCTAAATTGATAGCCTGAACCTCGGCTGGCCCGGAACTGCGAACGCAGATGCCGCAGCCGAAGGTTTAGTGAATCGCGCGGAAGCAAGCAACCCCTGCGGCCATGAGCTCACCGAGCGATCATTACGCTCAGGCAGAGCCTGGCCGTAAATGCCCAGCAGCCCCCAGGAAACCCCGTGGACAGCCGAGGACCCCAGCACGTGACAGATCCCTGTCCACGCGGCGGGTCCCCTCGGAACTCACCGACGCGGAGCGCTATAGGGAGTTTCGACGTTCTATTGATGAGACCCTAGAAGCAGCCCGCCAAGAACGCCTCAGCTGGGAAGCAGAGGCCCGGAGAGACGACTCCTCCTCCCCCCCTGCCGACGCAGCCAACCCAGTAGTGGTCATTCTGGACTCCCCAGAGTCGCCACCCAAACATCCAAAGCCCGCCGACATCCAACCCCCTGGTGTGCGCAGGAAGCGCAGCGAGGAGGCTGTAGAAGAAGCCGGCAAGCGCACCTGCGCCCAAACCCCAGCCCGCCTGGACTGGGCCACGATGGCCACCCAAGATGATATCCCGGTAACCACTACAGCGGCCAAGCAGAGAACCGCGTCCTACGCAGCTGTAACCACGGCAGCACAAGGGCGCGCTAAGGCCACGCCGCCCCTATCTACCACAGCGAGGAAGACAACCGCCCCGCGCCCCCCTCCCACCTCTCAACGAGGTGAGACAGGGACTGCGCCAGTCATTGTTTCTAGCCCGGATGTCATGGCATCGACATCCCGGGCCCTCCCACTGAAGATAGCCACAACCACCATGACGACTACCGCCTCTACGACGCCGACAACCTCAGTACAACCGGCGCCCCCCGCACAACCTCCCAAGGTGCGGTACCCGCCGATTGTACTAGAAGCCTTCCCCAACAGCACGAAGCATCTTCGTGCTATCAAGGAGAAATTAGGACGAGTGCCATCCGTTCGCCCCTTTAACAAGGGCGTACGCTTTACCCCAGCGGACAGCGACGAGTACCGGGTCATCCAAGCCTATCTCACAAGCCTGGACGAGACAGAAAGGATGACCTGGTTCTCCTACTCACTCCCAAAGGAACGCTCCCTCAAGCTGGCAATCAGAGGACTGCCAGCCGATACCAATCCAGAAGACATCCGACTCGAACTGGAAGAACTCGGGTACGAACCCGAAAACATTAAGAAGATCACCGCAAGGCAAGGCAGACCAGGCTGCATTTTCTTCGCGGCCATGAAGAGGACGGCCAACCTGACCCCCGGCATTTACGAAACAGATGAGCTTTTGTGTATGCCGGGGGTGAAGATTGAATCATGGCGTGGGAGGAGGGGCCCAGCACAATGCCACCGATGCCAGGCATTCCGGCACTCCTCCCACAACTGTTTCCGGCGGCTGGCGTGCGTACGGTGCGGGGGTGAGCACTATGCGCGCGACTGCCCACGCCCACTAGATGAGCCCGCGACGTGCGCTAACTGTGGCGGTGCGCACACCGCGAACAACCCCCGCTGCGCAGTGTTCCGCGAGGAGGCGCGGAACAAGCGCGCGGGCACAACGGCGCTCACAGTTCGAGCCCCAGCCGTAACCACGCGACCACCGCTCACCACGGCCGCAGACAACGCGACCACAACCACCACGGAGAAGACCGCCCCGACTTCCCTTATGGCCGCCGCCAACGACCCGCCACCACGAGGCACCGACCATACGGGAAGGAAGAAGAGGAATAATAGAAAAAAGAAGAGAAAGAAGGGCTCACGAAACGGCGCACCCCCGCCAGTCGTCCCTTCCCAGAGCGAGAGCACCCCCGCGGCCCGCGCACCACGTGCCCCGGCCGCGAGACCAAGACGTCGCACTACTTCTGTCTCGCTCCCACGTGCGAGCGAGACAGACACGATGAAACGAACCAGAACAGCAGCGGAACTCGAGATCATCGAGTCCGCCATAAGCACCCTCCACGAGGTGCTCCAGGCGATAAGGGAGGGAGTGGACCCGATCCCGCTACTACTAGCGGGGGTCGGCAAACTCCTTTCTGCTCGCTAGGAAGCACAACTGGAAGACCACCATGACGCCGCGTCGCCCAGGCTCTAAGGGCCGGCCAGGGCGCGCCTTACTTCCCGCCTCCCGAACGACTCGCTCACCGGGACCCCCCGGTGGGCTGAGGTTGACTAGGGAGGCAGAAGACACCGGATTGACCACATACCCAGACCAAGAAGCGGAGCCAGGTTCCCTGACTCCAACCCCACGACGCGGCTGTTACAGATACAGCCGGCGATTGACTACCGCGGTCAGGGGCAAAAAATGCCCGACACCGCGACCGAACGGAGCCAGCCGCTCTATTCGATGACGTATGGACATAGAACAAATTAACACTCTCACCGCCATGTGGTATGCCGGCCGCCCACACAAATTCTAGTGTAGCAAGTGTTATGTTTTCATTCGGTACTATGGTATTATTGGACAGCAATAAATATTTAATACTAGTCAGTTAGCGGATGTGATAATGGCAACACCGATCCGATAGTGTCGCCACCATTTTAACGGGATTAAACATACGACACACTCTGTGATTGGCTGGGTGATTTCCCGCTAAAACGAATGTTGACTGTTGACATGAAGTGAAGGGCGGGGCATTCTTAAGACGACCACCAGGCTGAAAACATATGAGTCGAAGACCTGTTCTGTTCTTTACACAAGTTGGCAGGCCATGTGGGCAGCCAGCGCACCACAAATTTCACACCAAATCTTATGCATTTTTGTCCGTTACTAACTGTCAATAATCACTCAGGCAGGCCATCAGCGTAAATAGGTCAGATGGTCGCGCGCCGCCCACGTAGCCTGCTACTAAAGGATTTTCACGCGCTTTTTCTTACGCGCATTCAATATGTCAGATTCCGAAACAGATCCTGACTTTCAACCATCATTAGAAGATTTAACGCAATCTGAATCAAGTTATGGCGACACATCGGCATCGTGTGACGAGATAAGGTCCCTTTGAGTGAACTTCACAGCAGTCGCTGACTTCTGAAATGTTATGAAAGGTACCGAATTCAAGGTCTGTCGGCCGTAGAAGCCAGGAATAGGACAAATAAAGTAAACTCTGTATGTCTAAAATATCCATCACAGCCAAGTGTTTGTACGGAGTGCTACGCAGAAATTCATGTTAAATAATTATTTATTGTTTGATGGGTCCAATGTTTGATTATTTTGAAATTTTGTAAGCAGATTTAATTTAATTGAGTACAATATCAATAAATTTCCTCTTAGGAAACTAGTTTTTCTTAATCACATTACCCACTGAACGGTCATGGTAATAGAGTACAATTTTTATTGTTTTTTTTAGTAGGTAGGTTTTTAAATACACTATTCGATACAGATGATTTTGACTTCTTATCAGGCAAGCCAAAGCTTAAAATATATTTGAATTCGTCGGGTCGCAGCGGACCACACGGCCCGTAGATAAAGTTGCCACTTGGCGTGCTGCAAATGTTTTCATAAATTAAGCGTGACGGGTATCAAAAGAATTAGAATGGGCGGCGCGCCGCTCATATGGTCTGCGGTTTTGGAAAACTGTATGTGTGCGTGGCGGTAAGAGTGTTAATGAATATCATAAATATTGTAATGAGAAATTGAAATGTATTGATTTTGACAACGGTTTCATAACTGTGCTGATCAAATGTGTACGGACGAATATCATAAAACCATTATAGATGATATATTGTATAGTAATATTGTATCTGTATTAACAGACGGGGCGGAGCTAAGTCACCGTATTAAGCGTCGCCTTAGTAATAAGAAGTATGTGCCCGTATGGAATAAGTATGTGCGGGAGGCTCACGGGAGGGCTCGTCCTTGTTTTAATATTTTGTTATCTCTAGGTAAGCCTCGCTCTGGCGATTATCACAAGGATATGAGTGAATCGAGGCGTGTTTTTTAATCAAATTAATTAAAGTGTAATTATCTGGATCTTCCTTAACACATGTGGTATTGCTTAAATAGGCCATGTACTAATGAACTATTGTCTGTGAAACTAGCAACTTAGTGAATCTCTCAGAAAAGCTTGAAATGCTGTTATCATGGAACTATCATCAGACGAAAGTGCGGCCTCTCAAATCACTACCGAAGATTATAGATGTCCTACAAAACTTCTGCTGTGATCTCAGCCTTAACTCCACATTGAGACAAAAAAAAAACGGCCAAATAGAAAATTCGTCACTATGGTCAGATCTCAGTGACCTTATCGTACATCTATTGAAAAGATGAAAAGGCGTGTTAAGAATACTTTTACCACAATATTTTTCTACTACTAGTATACATCATTTATTTTTAGCATTATAATTTTTGCGTTGACATTTGACATAATTATCATTTTATAGAACCTATGATATTATTTACATACTTATATATTTACTATAAAGGTGATTTCTATTACGTTTGTATTTATTGATATTTTGTTTAGTCAGTTTGTGGGGAGATTATTTTAAATACCGACGTAGATATATTTTAGAGTTTCAATTATTAATCACAATAACATCATCCTTGTGTTTTCAAATACAATATGCGTAACTTAAGTTAATGTTTGTTGTTGCTTGCAGACTATTTCAGAACGCTTCAATGCAATGTTTGCTGCAATCAACGTATACAACAATTACATAAACTCATCATGGAACCATCCTGATCAGTGTTTACATCCTGAGAATCTGAAGAATGAACACAACGCTGCGGTCTGCAACGCTATAAAAAGTATCCGGCCACAAATAACATGTTGCTGTGACTACAATTCAACTGATGAAGCTGAAACAGCTCTATTAAATGTAAGTATTCTCTTTTGAGTACCCTGTAAATTTTTAACGCGGTTTTTTTTATTCATTTTGCGGCCTACAAATACAAATAATTTTATATACTTCTTTTGCTACACGTCAACATGTTAACATAAATCGATAACAACAATAATACTCAATATTACAGCATAATAATAATAATAATAATCATCATAGACATCACCATCCCACATGACGAGAATCTCGTGAAGGCCGAGAAGGACAAAGTCAGCAAGTACCTTGACTTGGCTCACGAGGTAACCGCCATGTGGGATGTTGACTCGACGATCATTGTCTCGATAGTCGTTTCGGCGAACGGCCTAATAGCGAAGAGCCTCGACCAACACCTCAAGAAGCTCTCACTAGACGGTTGGATCAAGGGTCAGATACAGAAGGCAGTGATACTCGACACGACACGCATTGTCCGATGGTTCCTCTCTCTGCAGCCCTAACCGCTGGTAGCTTGGGCACTACCCCGCTGCCGGCGGCATCCTAGTTTTAAGTTTTTTATAATATTTATTTTTTTTGTATATGAATGTTGTAAAAAATTTAAAATTATGTTGTAAAATAAATTACGTGAATAATAATAATAATAATAATAATTAAATTGACATGTCTAATTTTAAATAATCGTTTGTGTCATAGAACAGTTTATCCTGTAACCAGGTCTTAGTCTATTTTTAAACGTGACGGTGGAACGTGCATCTCGAACGGCTGCAGGTAAGCGGTTGTAAACAGCTGGGCCTATAACACGTAAACTGATCTCTCGGATTTAGCGAGGCGGTGCGCCGGCGTCACCCATTGATTTTTCAACTTATTGCTGCGCATATTCCACTGACTGTTTTCATCCTTTTGTTGAAAGACATCCAAATGCGTGTGGGTAAATAAGGCTACTTGATAGATGAGTTCGCAGGGCAATGCCAGTATCTTACTCTCACGGAAAAGCTCTACGCATGAAGTGCCCTCCTGGACTCCACATATGGCGCGGATGGCTCGCTTCTGTATTGCAAAAGCTCTTTTCCTGTTGGCAGCATGGCTCCATAGCTCCAACCCTTACGTAATGACGCTGTGGATGGTCGCGAAGTAACAAGATCGCGCGACATGTACACCGTCTTGTGGAAAGTTCTCTATGTCGGTGTATATTGCTTATACAATAGTGGTGATAAAGAATAAACGATCATGTTTCAACATTCATGGCAGCAACAACTGGTTCCTATTCGCTTCACCGTGGGTGACGAAGCCACGGCTACTGAGCCACACCGCCACGACAAGGCGGGAACCGTCGTCGGGGGGATATCATACACCCTGCCCGATCTTGGTCCTAATGTTAGTAAAAGTAGCACAAGGCAGGTAGTTATGGCGTTAAAAATTAGCAAGTTAGGAATAGCGCAATAAGTCAGCAAGGTGGGATACGCTCGGTCGTGGAATTCTTTACCCCATTTTTATTATTGCTGGTAGGTATCCCTTTGACCATAATCTCACCATTCTCACCTGATAGTAAATGATGATTTGATTAAAGGTGTTAACAGGCTTAACCGATAATTACTGGCTCTCAAGGACTAAGACTTTGTGGATCATTGTTGTAGCCTCAAAAGAATTTTCTAAAGATGATTGTCGCAGCTATGTGTTGGTTAGTATTTTAGTGGTATATTGTGTTACAAACAAGAACTCCTTTAAAAACGAAATTCAGGAGCCGTTTTCGCCTTTTGTATACAGTTAAGGGTTCAGTTTCAACCGCAATGCAGGTGCAACAAACGTTTAGTGACTAATACATATATAAAGACCAATATACATAAATATAAAGCTCCAACTCCATGGACAGCACAGTTTAAATATGACAACAACAATATTAAGGATGTTTAGGTTGTATATATTAACTTATTCATTTTATGAACATTTTAGTCAACACTACTTTAGAAAATCTAATTTGACACTTTTTTTTCACGATGGCAGCTTGCACCACCTAAAGTCCAAAATTTGGATTTTATAAGGCCCCCGTGTCTAAACAACATATCATGTCAAAACCATTATTACTCCACGGATTGTAAGGCATTACTAAAAACTGCACAAACCCCATATAATCGGCAGTCCCTAAAGCTGGTAATAAAGCAATATAGATACATATATAACATTATTTTTGAAGTTAATTTTATGATATATTTACAGGTACTTAAGTCACGGTACACAGAGCTGGACAAAGCGAACGCTGATGCCAATAACAATGCAATTCTACACGCGGTGAAGTTTTACGTGGAAAAAAGAGAAGAAAGTGTAAAACCTTTCAAGGGGTGGTTGGCAGCAGTTTTATCACATTTAGATGTTGCTGTCAGGAAAAGAATGTCCTTTCTTACAGAGGCGAAGACGGAAGCTATAAACGCGTTTTATAGCATGAGACGAAATAAAGGATACGAAGGCACTGACCCATATCGCCGTAAACTTGAAACAGTGAGTTTTATTGTTATCAGACTCCAAAGCGAATAGTCCTTTAATTTTTTTTGTATGAAGAGATCAAGCAGCCATCATGTTATGCTCTGTAGGTTTGTTCTTGCCCCAACATATGTCGATCCTGAATATTATCACTTTTCATAGGTTTTCATAACAATTGACTATGTGAAAACTAATAGTCTTGTACGCGTTTCGCTGTATCTGCCTATTAATTTTGTCAGGCATTTTTGTAATATTATTAATATTCAATATGATTACAAAATTCCCAGACATTCGTGAAGACAAGACAAAGTAGCTCAGGCTTATTTGCTATTAATCGCCTATCATTTTCAAGTCGCGAATCTGTCCTCTATCACCAGATGGTGTGTTCGGAATCTATCTTTGGGAACCAGATTAACAAATACAGGTGAGGTAGTGGTCAAAGCCTACTAAAAAGCTGATGGCTACCACTGTAAAGTATGATACGCATTACGCAAGTTTGTTTTCTTGGATATTGTAATTTTTGCAGCTATTTTATTTGGAAACTTTTAAAAAGCGACCACAGACTAGAATAACGACGGTAATTCATAGTGTTGCCATACCTGTATCAAACTAACTGCTACGCTCCGACACGGCCATTTTGACATCTCACGCGCTTCGTGTGCTGATCTGAAAACATCAAAACACAGCCCAGTATCCTTTCGGCCAACCTGGCACAACATAGACACTTAAAATTCATATCATCAACTAGTAAATTGGAGTACCCAATTATAGAAGTCCCAGTTGACTTTAACCTATTAACTTTGACAACGTTGTTGTCATTACCATCAAAAATGTACACCACTGTCATCTTATAATCCAAATAGTAACCATATGATAAGTATTATCATCGTCAGCCCAGCTAGTCTCTAAAAAGAGACTACTGTAACTATCATTGTTACATGTTCAGCTAGAGCTACAAGAGGGATTACTGTAACATCTTATAGTCATTGTTACTAAAATCAACACTGATTTACACCACTGGTATAGTTTGAATAGTTGTCAGTGTCATTTCACTTTTTCGTCAGCTTAGCCAGTTCCAAACGAGAGACTACTGAACCATGTTATCGTCATCCTCAATACCACCTAAATCAACGCTGATTTACATCACTGTCAAAGTTTGAATAGTCACCAGTGTCACAACTTCATCATCAGCCCAGCTAGTCTCCAAAAAGAGACCACTGCGACATTTAGTTATATGTCGAAGTCGCTTTTTTTGTTGGAAAGACAATGTTTGAGTTTGCTGCGATAAATCACCACCGGACTTTTAGCAATAGGATTTCGCACTGTCACGGCCATGCTGACGTGCGTACGTCCTCGTAAGAGCTTCATTACACATTATTTATTTTGACATCATCCCTTCAGTTTTTACACTAGACCGGATTTTGCTAGACTAGATCCTAAGATCCCTAGAGCTCTCTTTTTTTTATTTGTCATTAATAAAATCATCAAACTCTTGCTCAGAATGTCTACAAATGTTTACCACATTACATGTGACGAATTGAACTGCGCATTATACTATTAGGTGCTTAACGACAGATTTTCTACTTGAGGGTGGTAGCTAGCCAGGCGAGCACTCGCAAAATGCCTTTCCACAATGCGATGAAGCTCAAGGCGGCGGTGGAGATCGAACCAGGGACCTGCGGCACGGCAGTCCATAGCTATTACCACCGGATATTGGGAACGTTGGGAATCGAATACGTCTCGCGGGTTTCGAATCGGGTCGCGTATCAGATGCTCATCATTAGGGCGAGTGCGCAGCTGCATCTGCGAGTTCCACACATTACACACATACCGGTTATTTTATTATAATATTTAAGAAAATAAATATGGTTATATAGTAATAATATTTAAATAAATAATTTGGCAGACAAATGATTACCGATTTTTTTCTTTTCAGTTGCTGAGCGACGAATTAAATAAATTCTGGCGTAGTCTGGAGGCAAGCTCGTGAAGTTTTTAACTAATCTACGATCTAATATCAACCTTATTGTAACAAAAATGTCTTTACAAACGTTTTGAGCCAAATTTTGGCCGAAGATAATGCAACTACTTCGAAGACTCTGATTCTGTCTTAGTTTAGTAAATATGTAATCATTATTTAATCATCACGCAGGCTAATTTAACACAACGATAGTTTAAGGGACCGTTTCAAAATGTCCTAATAAAGTTTTATATATATAACACATAAAATAACTGAATGATAAAAATGACAGTTAACGTGCAGCGCGTTTCAAGCTTTAACCGATGGCTAGGCTAAATCGCTGACTGTGAAAAGCAAAGATAGTGTTTTGTTCAGGGTAGTATAACCGGAACTTATTCGAACTTGCTGAAACAGGCCCTAAGTGTGATTAAAGTTTTTCTATCTTATCCATTATTTTTCTTTCGTTTTTCCGTACCTCCTCTCAAACCTTAAACGATCCTACGATCCATCGTATTGTTCGTGGATACAGCTGATTTCTACGGCATTATGCGCAGTTATATACGAGGTCAGGATGGCTCTCTTATTGATCGAGGTGCTTTTCTAAAAAAAAACAGATTGATTTTGAACCTCCTCCTTTTTTGGAAGTTCTGTATTAATGAAGGTTTACAAAACATTCGTTTAGTTAATATTGAAGGTTACATTCATATTAAGGCAATTACTGATACATATTGTGATCGATTATAATATCCAACATGATTTATAAACTGAAATTACTAAATAAAAACAAAATCCCACACTATACTTCTACAACATTACTATAGTGCCATCAACTTATCTGTAGAACGGCCAAAAGCGGAACTACTGACGCCATTTTGAAAACGTCATTTTGTTGTTATCGGTTGACTAAGTCTGTGCTGGATAATCGCTTCCTAGTTTTTCTGAATATTTGCAAGTATTCTATGTGAAAATCATCCGAAAGCGATCAAAAGTGGTGTACGAGAAATGATTCTCAAAGTAAAGTCATTCTTTGATGTGGAAAAGGAGCAAAGAGCCCCAATAATACCATTTGATCAAGTAAACAAACGCGTTGCCGCCGCTACAGGTCAGTGTTACCAGATTATTATTCAACGAATTCTAGAATAAAGTATATTTATTTATTGAGTACTAAGTATTGACTGGGATTCTATTTCATTTTAATTTGAATAATAAATGTCTAGATGTTTCCCGCGACTTCGTCTATGTGATATTCATATTTATATTTTAGTGAATGAAGACTTTATTTCTGTTTTAGGTATTGGTCTATCAACAATTTATAAGATTGTACAAGAATGTAAAACGGCTGCAGAAACTGGTACCAAAATAACCACACCAGGAAAAACGAGACGAAGGACATGTGGCAAAATAGAGGTGGACACTTTTGATCAAGTAGTAATCAGGCGAAAAGTTCATGAATTTTATGCGTTTAATAAGGAGTTGCCTACTATCAATAAACTGCTTACAGTGCTAAGAGACGATATAAATTTCAAAGGTGGCAAAGAAACACTACGCAAATTGTTGCGAAAATTTGGCTTTCGTTACCGAAAAACACAAAGCAACGCAAGTTTTTAACCGAGCGAAATGATATTTCGGCGTGGAGAGCTAAGTATTTACAAGAATTGAAACAAAACTCATTATCGATGAATCCTCGGCCTATTATATATTAAGATGAGACATATATACATTCTTCACATACCACTAATAAAGGTTGGCAAAGTCAAGAAACAGATGGAGTTCTAGAACCTGTGTCTAAAGGGCAACGTTTTATTTTTGTTCATGCAGGTGGAGAAACAGGGTTTGTGCAAAATGCAGATCTTGTATTTAAATCAAATATAAAAACTGGGGACTACCATGACGAAATGAACAATAATAATTTCAAATAGTGGCTTACTGAAAAATTAATACCCAATCTTGAGAACCATCCTTGATAATAATGGACAACGCTCCCTATCACAGCATTCGAGTGAATAGATCACCAACCACGAACACGACCAAACCTGAAATCCAAAAGTGGTTGATTGATAATCGCGTCGATTTCTCATCAGAATTTACTAAACCACAGTTGTTGGAGATTGTCAAACGAAACAAACCTGCCCCGTTGTATGAGGTTGATAATTTATTAGCACAACATGGCCACAAATGCTTAAGACTGCCAGCGTATCATTGTGATCTCAACCCTATTGAGATGTTATGGAGCTCCATGAAAAGAAAAGTAGCAGAAGTAAACATAGAGCATAAAAATCAAAATATGCCACAACTAATAACTGAAGCATTCAGTTTAATTGATGCCTCAGAATGGCAAAAATATTGTGCTCACGTGCATAAAATTGAAGAGGAATATAGAAGAAAAGACGGATATTTAGATCAGCTCTTTATAGTGAATTTAGATAGTGACTCTAAATCTGATAGTGACAGTGACTCAGATTTCGAGGAAATTAGTGGAATATATCCACTGGACCACACATACGCTATCGGAGCACAATGTACACATACTTCGGCTTCCTCAGATCATAATTACTGTGTGAAAGGTTTTCAGTAAATCAAATAATCCGGGTCTCCTTTCAAAATTAATGTAATCGCAATTTTTATTTGATATGTAATTATTTAGTATAAATAAAATAATAATTTTAAAAAAATCTTGTATATGTTAATTATTCCGAGGCCAAATGGCTAAAAATCCTCATCGATTAGTCAGATCCGTTGTCTCTTACAATTTTTACTAGCTTTTGCCCGCGACTTCTTTCGTTCAATTCTAATTATTTCCCCCTTTTTGCTTCATTTTTCATTTATACTCGGCTCGTATTAGTCGTAGAGTCGTGATATATAAACTGAAAGAATTTTTCAAATCGGACCCATTGTACCTGTGATTACCAAGTTCAACCAAACGAACTCTTCAGCTTGATAATATTAGTATAGATCTATATTAGAGAGCAAGGAGGCGAACTATAATTAAGAAGGCATGTTTTTAAATATCTCATCATGTACATCGAGTATTATAAAAGTCAGGAGTTGTTTATTTTTGTAATACGTGGCAACACTTTTTGATTGTGGCGCCATCGCTACATTCTACAGATAAGTTGGTTGCACTGTAAGTACAAAACGCAACGTGCATACTTTTTCTGCGTCGCGTTAAGTGTCACAGACTATAAAATGGCTGTTTAAGGCTCCAAAAGTATATCTATCTCATAAAATGTTATACAAAGCCTCCCTCTTATAACCATGTTATAATGGCTAAATTAATGTTATGTGTCTGGTACTATGTTTTTTTTCTAAGCAGATCTAAAAAGGATGACCATCTTCCAGTAAGTAAATTACATACCAAATTTAAAATCTCGCTTCTACTGGACAGTTGTGAATAAGTCTCCAGGTAGAGTTCATTTTCTGGATACTTTTTAGGGTTCCGTAACCAAAGGGTAAAAACGGGACCCTATTACTGAGACTCGCACTTGGCCGGTTTTTAGAAATGTTATGGCGACATTACTCATCTTTGAGAAACAATTATTTTACGAACCAAATTTAGTTAACATCTGCGACATACAGCTCCCAGTATATGTCGTTCAAAGGAATGCTTCACCACTCGATATGAGGCGTTCCGAAACTACTGAAATGGCTAAAGGAATGGTAAAGTACTACTATCTATCTAGTATAAGACAATGTAATTATTTGTTTCGACATAAAACCAAAACTGCTGACTGTTTTATATTCTAGATCTAGAATTCTGCTGACTGTGCAGATCTAGAGTGAGTCAGTGAGCAGTGTTTGTGTTAGAGTTTTCGACGAATAGCTAAGTGACAAAAAGAATGCACCACGCACAGCTGCAAGGCGCGCGGCGCGGGGAGCATGGAACGGCCAGTGGGCTGGGGAAGTGCCCCCCACCCTAGCACCGTGCAGAACGAACGAGCAGAGCACTAAGCAGTTGCGTAGAGTCGTCGCCGCGGATTAGACGCGTGAGCTGACCTGAGTGTCAAGTTTGCTAATTTATTTGAATCTATAATTAATACATAATAATTATAAAATTTATTTCAAAAAACGGTTTACATGATGTCGCAGCAAGGAATAAGAAAGGCATGGTCGATTTTGACTTATTTGGTATCTAATTCATTCATATCGTCTATATTTAGTCAATATTGATTCAATTTCGGATGCAGTGTACTTTTGCAATCACTACTTTTTACCGGACGAACTTCCTGTTGCATTAGCATTTGCCGGCCGGACGTTAAGCGCAGCGTAATATTAACAATTGTCTCTTGTCCACTATTTGTGTGACGTAGTACAAATTTCAACGATAGAGCCGAGATTGTATACAGATTGCCGACCTTCTTAATTTCGGTCACTGGTTCGGTATACGCGCACTTTTAGAGAATTAATTTAATTCCTAAAGACTTTGTAATGACAATTTGGCTTGGAGATGTGTGTATATTCTCTGTTGAAATGGAACGCTTCTTTAGATAAATAATCGTATTTTAAAATCTAAATTACTTTAATGCCGGAGGAACACATTATGGCGTTAGTTACACCGTTGATCCTCGACAACACTAAATAAAAGAGTGCATGATGGTGGTATTAAGAGGACAAGTGATACTTTGTGCGCAATTAATAGTCCACTCGCTGACCTTGCCGTTGCGAAATCGTTTTAAAAATTTTGCCTATAAAAGGACCCTTTAAAGACTAAAGTCAAAGAAATATGGATCTAAATGTTAATAAATACATTTCATTTCATGTTCTATCACTTTCGGACTGCTCCCACTGCTCGGACATGGATCTTCCACACAGTAGTTGCTCAGTAATTTAGAAAGAAAAAGTCTGGGCCTTGATCTACTATGTAGGCCCAGAAGATAGCCTAGTGGGCATCCGGCCTAAAGGCTCTTATAATTATCGGACCACTTCTTTAGGTGGTCCGATAATTATAAGAGCCTTTAGGCCTCACTAGCGGTCAGAACTAACCAGTGATTGCAGATAATGTTGTTTAAACTAGTGAACTAAGCAAGCCGCCACTACAATTAGTACTATGATGTGAAGCATATAGACGTACACAATACAGCTGTTGAAGCTTCCCGCGTAATCGCGCCAGCTTGTGATTGGGCCTCGATGACGTGATGAGCTGCGAACCAATAATAAGCGGACCCCCACCCTCTGAGAGGACGCTATGAATAGGAATCTATCTTGTCTACGTACTTGCGCACCATTTTTTGTTACCTTTTGCTGTATTATTTTCAAATTATAACCATTGAAGCAAATTTTCACGTTTTAATACCAACTACCACCTAGCTTAAGAAGCAGCTGCCTCAACAACAGCTAAGCATATTTTTTTTATTACATAAAAGCGTGTTAAAAGCTTACTGGGGCGACTTAGGGACACCATAAAATGGGCAGCTGCGCTTTCAGAAGAACTGATAGCTCTCACTGCGATGCCTAAGACGCCTGCCAAGCGTAGGGATTATATGCAACCCCTCCCCCCCTATGATGGGGGAGGCTGTGTTCAGCAGTGGACTCTGTTCTTCTCTACAGGTCGCATTTCTCAATCGATTCTCACGAAATGTTTTGAGCAGGTTTGATAAGTCCAATTTTTTTGTCGATTTTTATTTATTTTATTCAAAATGTCTGTGATATACATGATATGGTGTTGAAAGTATGGACGCCTGCGCTTAATTTAATGGCAATGTCCCTGATACGCACACCAGTTGCCTATAAGTGGTAGTCTCTCTCTCCCTCTCTTTCTCTCTCTCTCTCTCGTATAATAAATTTGTGTCACTGGCTCTCAATGTCCTTGAGAGCCAGTAATTCTAGGTTAGCCTAAACAACATCTTCGACTACATCATCACTTACCATCAGGTGAGATACTAGTCAAAGGCAGAACTATAGGCCTTTTAAAAAAATAGACAGAACAGACAAAACACAGTCTCATTATTAGAACTCCGCTTTGTTGGGTTAAGGAACTCTGAACATAAAGTTATATATAATAGAGGTTAATGGAAATTACACATTACGTCACATTAGGTATACAGAGGAACTAAAAACACACATATTTATAATAATTACACTATTATATGAATACATTTTTATTTTACATACATATTACATATAAATACAACACAATAATTTATACAGGATTATTTAAACAGGTTTTGTAAGAATATTCGCATCGAATTTTCGACGCTTTTGCTTGTACACGAAGCATCAGGAACTCTTGACTCTTCAAGCGCACGATCTATATTCTCTATACCTACTCTCTACATGCAGAAGGGAATACCGCTATCCTTGTGTCAAATCATTTCCTTAAGCTTAGGCGTGAACTATGAATTGTATACTACATTGAGAAAGAGTTTACAAGTTTTCGTTGTAATAAGGTTGAATTTAGAACGTTTCTCGCTGATTTTCTACAACCAAATTAAATGCAATACGGAATTAATTCACTTTTCAGATTTCGTCTTATTCTTAACGTTTGATGATTACTAGACAACAGAATTCTTAAAGTTGTTGCGGAGGATGTTTGTTCGCCTGTGCTGAGACGTTTCATAGGGGTGATGATCAAATAAATTCCTTAGAATTTATTATCTCACTCAACCGGATGGCACGCCTCAGCTACAGTTAAAACATAGTTTTTGTTTTTATTTTATTGTACCGCCCATACACTAACACCAATTAATAAGTTCTATTTTTAGTTACGTGTCTACTAACCCATGGACTGTAAGTTGTCTGAATAAAGAAATTTGAATTAACTACTCGCACCCAGGCTGCGCCAGAATCTTTTCCATGAGCTGCTATTGTCCAACATCTGAAAACAAAGTTATCTATCAGAGCGAACGATTTATGTTAATGTTTATCAAATGCAAGTTTTACATGAACATTTAGTTTAGTAGTGCACAAATTTATACCAGAATGCATTCGTAACTACGCCAACATTTGGAGGAAAAACAAAAATATATTCAAAGTTCTCAATTAATGTACGAATTTTTATCTCGGCGGACAAACGCAATACGGAACTCATTATGAAATTATTTGGAACAATAGAATATTTTGTTCCAAATAAAAACTGATTTCAAACTATACGCTTTGAATTCAGCTAACAATAATACTCACCGTTCCAAGTTTCTGGAAGTATACATCGGTTGCTGGATCTCCTTTATTTCGCCTCAAGCTATAAAATTTCTCCAATGCTTTTTGCTTCGCTTGTTCATGAAACTGCAAGCTAGCCCTCTGGATAAGATTGACAACTGCTGGAGCCACCGTTAGCCACCACCAGGTAGGCCTTTCGTTGTCTTCTATAACTTGTGTGTAAACCGCCATTGCGGATATTATTGCGTTGTTATTTGCTCCAGTGTTTATTTCCTGTAGCTCAGCGTACCGAGATTTAAGTACCTTTAACACAATAAAAAATGAAATTATCATAAGCATCTATATTTCTAATCGTACACTAGATACCTCTCTAATCAATCACAGAGTTTGTTTATGTAAACAATCTGCTAATCTATACTTATAATAATTTATAATAAACTTCTTTTCAATAATCATTTCAATTCACAAAGGCGCGTCCTTTCACATTTTTAATGGTATTTTCGATACTACTGCCTACCTAATGGATCATTTTTATGTTTGAAGTTGTATACCACCACCCACACTAAGACGTCGTGTACAAACGAGGCCTTCCGGAACAAATCTCATAAATAATTTACTGTGGAGAGGTGCGCTTTTGTGAGTGAACAGATCAAGACTTACAATGCAAGTAAAATAATGTAATCACATCTTTCTGAAACCAACGTGAGGGCTGGCGCTGCGGCTACTTCGGCGGAGCAACTCAAGCGGCGCAAATATGCTAACCTCGGTATGGGTTACATATTTGAGCCGTTTGGTGTAGAGACGTTGGGTCCGTGGGGACCGGGAGCTCATCGTATTTTCCAAAACCTATCTGAGCACTTGGTCGATGCGACGCGGGATGCTGCACAAAATGCTGGCACATATTTGGCTCAACGAATAAGCATTGCAATTCAACGGGGCAATGCTGCCAGCATGCTGGGCACGCTGCCAACTGGGAGTGGGATGGAGCATTTGGACTGCCTACGAGTCTGCTATGACTTATAGGTGTCTAAATGCTTTTATTGTAGTAGCTGTAGTGTTGTATATAGTTCATAGTATTTTGTTTAATAAAGGCGGTTAAAAAAAAAGTGAAATATGTTTGTCATCACACTCCAGGCTGTTTCCAGCCGGAAACTATTAAGACGGAATCAGGAGACTTCGTTCCTGATTTAACATTGCCATGTTCGAGGTACGGGTGCTATTTCTCCATTTCTATATAAGCTCAATGGGTGTGAAAAGTATTTCTTCTGATGGAACTTTGTTCATTGTAGGTTGGCAACAAACACATTGCGTCTCAAACTATAAACTGCGTAAAAAATTACAAGGTACTCAAAAGAGAATAGTTACATTTAGTACAGCTGTTTCATCTTCGTCCGCTGAACCGTAGTTAGAAGAACACATTCTTTGTGGCCGGAGATTTTTGATAGCCTTGCAGACTGCAGCGTCGTGTTCATGCATCAGGTCATAAGGATGTAAACACTGATCACGTTGGTTCCATGCTGAGGTCATGTGATTGTTGTATACGTCAACTGCAGCCAAAATGGCTCTTCTATTTCGTTTGGTGTTGATTTCTTTAATTTGGTCGAAGCGTTTTGTAATAGTCTGCAAGCAACAACAAACAGTTACTTATTTTACGCATAATATATTTTCAATAACGAGGATGATGTTTTTGTGCTTAAGGAATGAATTTCTAAAATATTTATAGGTATGTCGGTATTTAAAAAAGAATCATCCTACAAACTACAAACGAAAGAATGAAAAAATACAAACGTAATGAAAACTACATAATAAACGCAGGTTTAAATGTATATATTTTATTATGTATATAATATTATAGCTTCCATAAAGTGATAATTATATAAGGCGTCGCGTCAATGCAAAAATTAAAGTGTTAGAAAACATTCGACCTATACTTGAAAAAACAGTGGTAAAAGTATTCTAACTGCAGTTTTCGTGTATTCAACAGTATGAAAAGATCACTATGATCTGGCGCATACTGTCGGATTTTCTTTTACACCGTTTTTGTTTTGTAAGTATGGAGAGAAAGCAATTAATATTAGCAGAAGTTTCATAGGGTATCTATTCCGCTGTACTGAAGAGGCCATGTACGTATTTTTATTGGAAACAGTTCCAACATCATGTCAACCTTTTCTTAGAAATCCATTTAGCTACTTTTCTCACAGACGATGGTGTGGCTTATTTAATAACATGGCCAATTTAGGCACTGCCACGTTTGCTGCTAAGGAAGATGCAGATATATATGCACATGCTACCTGAACCGTTCGACACGTAGTAGAAAAGGATCAAAGGGTTAAAAGTATCGAAAACCGTAGTGTTATATATATATTTATATATATATATATAAAACTGTTACTGCGTAGTATTGTTGAAGAAAAGTTTTTGGGCCAAAAAGACGATTGACAGAAGTCCATCAAATATGTAGATACACCAGGGCTTAACAATTAAAATTCAAATCAAGTACTTTATCTATCATTTGAAATGAAATGAAATGAAATTTATTTGTTGCAGAAACCGTGTACATAATAGATCTTATTAAGAGCACAAGTGCTTATAGAACCACAGTTTGTCCATGACAGACGTACAATATAATATTATTAGTATTGATTTATTAATGAAATTACATGTCATCATACAATTATAAAATTAAATATCATTAAAATTATTACCAAATTATAATATTAATTAAACATGTCATCCTCAATTTACACCGAATAATTCATTAATGTCATAAAATCATTTTTCTTTAAGCCACTTAAAAAGTTTAGTTTTGAATTGTCTAATTGGTAATTCTCTTATATCTTTAGGAATCTTGTTAAATATTTTTACTGTCATAGTCACACAGCTCTTACGAGCAAGTGCAGTTTTCCATATGGGCATCATTAACCTCGTTGGATCTCTATATTTTGCCCTACAGTAAGTTTTTTCCTCAAAGTGGTTAAAAAATGCATCATGTTCTCTAACGAAACATCCTATTTGATAAATATATAAACCTATTAGTGTCAATACATTCAGTTTTTTTAAAAGTGGTTTACATGATTCTAGTGGACCGACTCCACAAACAGCTCTAATACATTTTTTTTGAAGTATAAAAGCTCTTTTAATGTGAGTAGAATTACCCCATAAGATTAGACCGTAACCTAAAACTGAGGCGACGTAACCAAAATATGCAGTCAGTGCGGTGTTTTGACCCGAAGTACGTCTTAATCGTCCAAGGGCATATATGAATCTATTTAATTTCTTACATACGCTGTCTATGTGTGATTTCCAGTTCAGATTTTTATCTAATACAATTCCAAGAAATTTTATTTCGTCAACTTTTTCTATTATTTCATTTCTGCATGTCAATCTTGGATTAAAAATGACAATATTATTATTATAGTTTTGAAAATTTATTAATTTTGTTTTAGATAGATTTATTTGTTAAAGTTATTTTGTTCTAACCAAGTTATTACTGATTCTATTTCAAAATTTAGTGAGTCTTCATACGATTTATCAGTATTATCTGGCACTACAATGGACACGTCATCAGCAAAAAGTACACACTGTTTATTCGTTATGTTGGGTAAATCGTTAATGTAAATAAGGAATAATAACGGGCCCAAAATACTCCCTTGGGGCACGCCAGCGTTATTTGATTTGGTACTTGATTTAAACGCCATTGATACTAAGTGCTCATCAACACTTTTCACCTCAACGTATTGTTTTCGACCGACCAAGTAGCTTGTTAACCAATCTAGAGCAAGACCTCGGACACCATTAAAATCACATTTTATTAAAAGTATTTTGTGGTCCACAAAGTCGAATGCCTTGCTCATATCAAAGAATACTCCTGAGACAGGTATACGTTTGTCAATGTACGTAATTAAACTATTTACCAGAGCAAAAGCAGCTAATGTAGTTGATTTTTTTTTCTGAAAACCATTCTGTTTTTCTTTTATCACTTTATATGCGTCAAAGAAATTTATCAAACGGTGATGCATTATTCCTTATTTTTTTCAAATATTTTAGCTAATGTAGGTATAAGAGTTATGGGTCTGTAGTTATTTAACTCTTTCTTACTGCCTTTTTTGTGTAAAGGCTTTACTACAGATACTTTTAGTCTTTTCGGAAAAACACCATCTGATAGAGAAAGGTTAAGCAAGTACTTTAATACTGGGTATATTACGAACACACATTGCTTTAGTATATGAGTTGCAATGCCGTCATAACCCGTCGATTTGGTATTATTAAGCGAAAGAACCAGCTTCAGCACTTCAATATCAGACACAGGTTTCATAAATATGGTTGAGCTGTTTTGGTTACCATGTAGTAAATTGTCAGGTGTATTAGTGTTAATTGGCTTGGGTTTGTTAGAGAGACTAATGAAGTAGTCATTGAACGCTTCTGCTATTTGATTGGGTCTGTTGTCGTATGTCCATTTACGTTAATTGCATTCATACTATTAACAGTATGCTCACAGTCCACCCTGTCTTTAATAATGTGCCACGTAGCCTTGCACTTATTTTTTGAGTTAGTCAAAAAATTATGGTTCATATTTTTCCTAGAATTATTGATACAACGTCTCAAAACTCTACTATATTTTTGATAAACTGTTTTACTGTTAGATGTATTAAGTTTATAGCAATGATACCGCAATTCTCTTTTACGTTTTGCTGATACTTTGATACCCTTTGTAATCTATTTAGCGGATGTTGAATTACTTTGAACCCTGTGTTTTTCTGTTGGGAAGCACAAATTATATAATTGAAAATATTACTATTGAAAATATATGACTAAATAACGACGGGTAAAAAAATTTGCATCCTTATTCGCAATATATCCCACCACCACGCAGGGAAACCCTTGCAGTGCCGATATTTGCAGCTCTGCGATTTTGCTGCCTACCAGCTTAATTTCGGTTCCTACGTTTGGAAACGTTTATAGATATCGTATCGATGTAAATATTAATTTATTTCGCTGCAATAAACACCATGAGCTACGCCACCTCCTTTCCTAGGGTAAAAATAGGTTGACAAATTATTTGCAACAGCAAGGCACCAAGATCTGCTATTGGCTGCATACCTATGAGTATAATATAATATATTCAACCTATAATAATAATAGGGGTTAAGGTAGTATGAAATTCCCGTTTTATTGTAATAGGTATTTCGAATTGACATAGAACCTTCATGGTTTGAGATTTTTGAGTGAAACTTTTTTCACATAGTACCAAAGAGGTTTTTCTTGTAAAAACTTTGCAACATTCGATTATCGACTTTCAGTTGTTTTTTTATTCAGCTTAGGCAAGACTGATGGATACTTAAAAAAATCGAGTGATTTTTGAATACGAGTTCTGTTCTGCGGAACTAACGCACAGAAACAGCTCGCAATATCAATGTTGCGTTTGGAGAGGGGACTGCTAATGAACGCACCGTGCGATTTTGGTTTAAACGCTTTCATGATGAAAACTTTGATTTGAAAAACGAACCACATGGAAGACCGCCCACACAGGTGAATAACAATAAATTGAAAGAGATGGTGGAAGGCGATCCGAGCCAAACTAACCAGGAATTAGCGAAATGATTTAACATTACCTTACCAGCAATATTGACCCATTTGCGTAAAATCAATAAAATAAAAAAATATGAATAATTGGTTCCATATTATTTGACTTATCTGCAGAAAAAAACGCGTGTTGAAACTTGTGTTGCCCTGTTGAATCGATAAAGAAATGAGGGATATTGGATTGAATTGTGACATGTGATCAAAAGTGGATTCTTTACGATAACCACAAGCGAAAAATGTAATGGCTGACCCCAGGTCAAACGCCGCAACAGTGTCCTAAAGCAAAGCTTACCAATAAAAAGGTAATGATAACTGTTTGGTGGTGTCAGCATGGTGTTATTCACTAGAGCTTTTTCCAATCTGGTCAAGCAATAACAGCAGATGTATACTGTGATGATAGCAAAAATAGCAGTGAAACAGCCCCGACTCATAAATTGATCTTCACCATTACTTATTGCTCCATGATAATGTGAGACCTCATACAGCACGAGAAACCGTTTTTACTCTACAGGAACTGCAATTATAAACCATTCGTCCCTCTCCGTATTCACCAGAACTTGCTCCAACGGACTACATTTATTTCGTGATTTAGACAATTTTCTACGTGATAAAAGGTTTTCTTCCCAGGAAATCTACATCACCAGAGTTCTATCGCATAGGCATAAATAACCTTCCGTTTATAAGGCAGCGTTGTATAGATAATAATCGTAATTATTTTAATGAAATAAATATGTTAAACTAAATAAAGACGAATTACAATTCTTCAGTACAAATCAGCAATCTCATACTATAACCCCTATATAGCCTTATTACCCTACCATGTTATAATTAATTTGTGACTTACTTCATCCAACTGGTTAATGAAAACATCTTCCGTGTAAGAATCCTTTTGATTCCTCTTCGCTCTAAAGGTTTCTTTAACCTTTGCAAGCCCAAGCACGTGTTCTTCCTGCAGCTTTGTGGCGGTTAGTGGAGGCTCTTGAGAACATTTTTTCTCCATATACTCCCAGTACTCAATACGGCCTTCATCAATATACAACTTGTTGTTCCTGTTGTTGTCTTGTTTCAACGATGCATACTTCTTTTCCAGAGTCTGCAAAACAATATTATTGATTTTGTCAAACCTAACACTCGATTTGTCCCGCACAATGGATTGAAGGCTATAGCTAAGTACCTACATTCGCGTATTTTATGATTGATATTATTCTCTTTATACGAATCAACGTTTAGAAGCGCTCGTAGCAAAATTTGCTTAGCTGTTCTGAACCGATCAGCAAAGTTAAGCAACGACCGCCGCGGTCATGAGTCGGATGGGTGACCGCTAGTGACATTACTACTGAGCGCTTCCGTGCTTCGGAGGGCACGTTAAGCCGTCGGTCCTGGATGTTGTCTTTGGATGGCAGTCGTTATAGCACGGTGGTAGGGCATTTTGCGAATGCCCGCCTGGTTAGCTACCACCTTTGTTCGGTAAACACAGGTAAACAATGGTTTTTGAACGCACGTGAATTTTGGTGTCCGTGTTATCTGTGATTGATTTGAATGTGTGCGGCAAGGCGCGCGCGGGCGCTAGTGTTCACCTCTGATTTTCAAGGACAGACCGTTACAAGATGAACTCGTGCGAGGACGTACGTTTATTCGAAGCAAACGGACACACCAAACATGAACGCCCAACGAGCAACGGATTGCTGTTGGCGATCAACCACTTCAACAACGAAATCAAGGGACGTATCTTAATGTAATTCCTTTTAAACTAGCTAAATGATCATTTATCTTAATTGTAGGTGTTTAATGATAAGTCCCTTTCGAGTTTCGACGGAGCGACGAGCACGTCGTCCGCAGGTAGGTCGTTTTCCCACCGCTTTTCAACCACGTGCATTATAGCACATACAGCGGCTGGTGTCTTCCTGTGACATTCCAGGAACGCACTCGAATACGCCACGACACAGTGGTACAGTGTGGGACTACGGGGATCATAAGGGGCCCCATTCCCAAACAACCTTTAAGTAGAAAATCTGTCACCAAGCACCTAACTGTGTGTTCCGGCAGCTGTCCTTGAGAGCAAGTAATTCTGGGTTAGCCTGAACAACATCTTAGACCACATCATCACTTACCATCAGGTGAGATAGTGGTCAAAGGCTAACCTATCGAGCATAAAAAATCCTGCTCTGCATACGCTAAATACACACATCAAAAGTGCCTAGGGATAGATAGATAGATAGATAATACTTTATTGTTACACCACGCAAGACAATTAATAAGAAGTAAAATTAAAATTTACAGAGATAGTGTTACAATAGGCGGTCTTATTACTGAAAGTCATCTCTTCCAGGCAACCTTTGGATGGAGAGGATTTGTAAAACCGATAGTGACGGGGTGTAGTTAAGCTAGTAAAATAAATACTAATATACCTATACAATCAATTTCAAATAAAAATCACACATATCTACTATAATATCATATACATATTCTTAAATAAATACTCTTACATATATATAATATTTACATAAATATATATAATATATACATATTATAAATAAATACTTACAACACAGAAATAAGCAATATCACAGTTTATAATGAAAACCGTTATATGGACAGATATAACTTTTTTATTTGGTCCTTAAATACATTTAAAGATGATGCACGTCTTATTGAAATGGGTAGGGAATTCCATAGGCGGGCTGCTTGAACAGTGAAAGACTTGTCATAGAAAGAGCTAGTATGTGGTGGGATTTGAAGTGTAAAATTTTCTAATGACCTTATAACGTGTATGATGGACATTGAAGGAAATTAAAACGTTCCTTGAGATAGCGCGGGGATGAAGGATTGAACAATATGTTGTAAGAAGACAGAGAATGTGAGTATTCCGGCGAAGACGTATTGGAAGACACTTGTGCTTAGAACGAAATTGAGATATATGATCATATTTGCGCAAGCCAAATATGAATCTAATGCAAACATTTTGAAGTCGCTCAAGTTTGTTCAGCTGGTCCTCAGTTAGATCGAGATAACAGGCGTCAGCGTAGTCAAGAATGGGCAGCAATAGAGATTGAGCTAAAGAAATTTTAGTGGTAGTAGGCAACAAGTATGTATCAAGGTATCAGGTATCAAGTATGTTTTCGAGTAAATCAAGTTTTAAACAGATCTCAACGTTCTGCCGTGGCCTGCTCAATCGGCAGACCTCAACCCCACTGGAATATGCATGGGATATGCTACAAAGAAGAACTCTGCCAAGTATGGATGTCATGCATACCGCACAATAGCTTTTTGACTTGTTACAATGAAAGTGGGCGGCCATTCCTCAGTGAGTTTGATGAACTGTCGCTGTGTTGGTGTGATTAGTGTAAATGGTAGAAACACATTATTCATTAATATAATTTTACAATAAACAGCAAATTCAAATTTTTTCGTTATTCTGCCAAACAAGTCAGTTATAGTTCAAAATATACATTGCATGTATAGGCGCGCACACGAATTAGTCCCGTTTGGTACAGTTTTATGAACTATGAAATCAAGATAGAAGTCCAGTTTTACTATGCTATTACTAAGCCTACACCAATCGTCCGCAGGTGTTATCTTTAAAAGCATCAGCATATTATTCAATTCTATTAAAATCTTTTGAACATTTATAGGTTACCCTTGAAATTTCCTCAGAATGTGCATGACATTGTGATGCGACTAATGTCAATTATGAATGGATAATTTGAATGCGCGCACAGAATATTTTGGGGTATGGCAACCCAGAATACCAAACATTGTTCTGTATGGACCGATTTGAAGTTAGCGGCCTAAAGTTAGCGGCCTATTATAACCCGACCAATTAAGAGAGTCCCTATTATTGAACCGCGGTTTTTTTATATCGTAAACATAAAATACCTATACAGCATCCTACGAATCATAATATATGGGGGTGAGGGTAAAAAGGGAAAAACTATAGTGATTTGTAAAACGTTAAACTCAAACTATAAAATTTATATCTATACCAAAAATGGCGTTTGTATAGACCTTTCTGAATAAATAACTCTAAATTTCTTCCACCACCTAGAAATGGCCGAAAATAAAAAAAAATCTTAGGCCGCTGAACAACTATTGCATATTTTGCTATGTTATCGATGAAGTATCAAAATGTGTTTTATACAGGAAGATAGCATTAAAATAGACCTTTCTAAAGTAGTAACTCAAAATTTCTTCAACCTCTTAGAAGTGACCGAAAATTAAAAAAATCTTAGGCCGCTGGAAAACTATTGCATATTTTGCTATGTTATCGATGAAGTATCAAAATGTGTTTTATACAGGAAGATAGCATTAAAATAGACCTTTCTAAAGTAGTAACTCAAAATTTCTTCGACCTCTTAGAAGTGACCGAAAATTAAAAAAATCTTAGGCCGCTGAACAACTATTGCATATTTTGCTATGTTATCGATGAAGTATCAAAATGTGTTTTATACAGGAAGATAGCATTAAAATAGACCTTTCTAAAGTAGTAACTCAAAATTTCTTCGACCTCTTAGAAATGACCGAAAATCAAAAAAATCTTAGGCCGCTAAACAACAATTGCATATTTTGCTATGTTATCGATGAAGTATCAAAATGTGTTTTATACAGGAAGATAGCATTAAAATAGACCTTTCTAAAGTAGTAACTCAAAATTTCTTCGACCTCTTAGAAGTGACCGAAAATTAAAAATATCTTAGGCCGCTGAACAACTATTGCAAATTTTGCTATGTTATCGATGAAGTATCAAAATTTGTTTTATACAGAAAGATAGCATTAAAATAGATCTTTCTAAAGAAGTAACTCAAAATTTCTTCGACCTCTTAGAAGTGACCGAAAATTTAAAAAATCTTAGGCCGCTGAACAACTATTGCATATTTTGCTATGTTATCGATGAAGTATCAAAATGTGTTTTATACAGGAAGATAGCATTAAAATAGACCTTTCTAAAGTAGTAACTCAAAATTTCTTCGACCTCTTAGAAGTGACCGAAAATTAAAAATATCTTAGGCCGCTGAACAACTATTGCAAATTTTGCTGTTATCGATGAAGTATCAAAATTTGTTTTATACAGGAAGATAGCATTATAATAGACCTTTCTAACGTAGTAACTCAAAATTTCTTCGACCTCTTAGAAGTGACCGAAAATTAAAAAAATCTTAGGCCGCTGAACAACTATTGCATATTTTGCTATGTTATCGATGAAGTATCAAAATGTGTTTTATACAGGAAGATAGCATTAAAATAGACCTTTCTAAAGTAGTAACTCAAAATTTCTTCGACCTCTTAGAAGTGACCGAAAATTAAAAATATCTTAGGCCGCTGAACAACTATTGCAAATTTTGCTATGTTATCGATGAAGTATCAAAATTTGTTTTATACAGAAAGATAGCATTAAAATAGATCTTTCTAAAGAAGTAACTCAAAATTTCTTCGACCTCTTAGAAGTGACCGAAAATTTAAAAAATCTTAGGCCGCTGAACAACTATTGCATATTTTGCTATGTTATCGATGAAGTATCAAAATGTGTTTTATACAGGAAGATAGCATTAAAATAGACCTTTCTAAAGTAGTAACTCAAAATTTCTTCGACCTCTTAGAAGTGACCGAAAATTAAAAATATCTTAGGCCGCTGAACAACTATTGCAAATTTTGCTGTTATCGATGAAGTATCAAAATTTGTTTTATACAGGAAGATAGCATTATAATAGACCTTTCTAACGTAGTAACTCAAAATTTCTTCGACCTCTTAGAAGTGACCGAAAATTAAAAATATCTTAGGCCGCTGAACAACTATTGCAAATTTTGCTATGTTATCGATGAAGTATCAAAATTTGTTTTATACAGGAAGATAGCATTAAAATAGATCTTTCTAAAGAAGTAACTCAAAATTTCTTCGACCTCTTAGAAGTGACCGAAAATTTAAAAAATCTTAGACCGCTGAACAACTATTGCATATTTTGCTATGTTATCGATGAAGTATCAAAATGTGTTTTATACAGGAAGATAGCATTAAAATAGACCTTTCTAAAGTAGTAACTCAAAATTTCTTCAACCTCTTAGAAGTGACCGAAAATTAAAAATATCTTAGGCCGCTGAACAACTATTGCAAATTTTGCTATGTTATCGATGAAGTTTCAAAATTTGTATTATACAGGAAGATAGCATTATAATAGACCTTTCTAACGTAGTAACTCAACATTTCTTCGACCTCTTAGAAATGACCGAAAATCAAAAAAATCTTAGGCCGCTAAACAACTATTGCATATTTTGCTATGTTATCGATGAAGTATCAAAATGTGTTTTATACAGGAAGATAGCATTAAAATAGACCTTTCTAAAGTAGTAACTCAAAATTTCTTCGACCTCTTAGAAGTGACCGAATAAAAACAAAAATTGTTTATACCACAATTATGTCGATAAGGTTGACACATTGCTAATAAATTTGAGCATTTATTATATAATAACATAGGTTGTAACAATAATATTTCTAGGTAGGTTATGGAATATAAAATAAACTTACTTGATGTCCAAACGAATTTTGTTATCACATTTTTATACGTAAAACTTAAATGTCAGTAACTACATTAAACTACTGTCACTATGCACCTCCTATAAGTTTCACTATCCTATTAAAACTCACGTAATCTACTTACTGAACATAGTTAAGGAAGGTAATTAAAGCCTACAATTAGTTCACGTTAAAGCTCGTAGCTCATCATCTGATGGCATCTCTCGTAAAACTGACGAAATATCCAAAAACTGTTATTATTATTAACGCAAATGGGGGTTGAACTATTTTGAAGTAAAGTATCGTTTATTGCATATTTTGACTACCTTAAATCATTATCGGTAGAACACAACAAAGGGCCACCAGGATTAACTCTGTGATGATAAGGGACCGCTATGCAAAAAACAAATGCATTGTAATGGAGTCTTTTAAAAACGGTAATAATAAAGGGCTTTATCCATAATTACCTACCATGAATACAACTTTTTAATTTTATTATTAGCTCTTCTATTAGGTATATTTCTATACTAGTCTTATCAAGATATTTAATTAGTTTGTTGGTGCATAATTATAATTGTTAGATATATTAAATCGATATAAGCTTCTTCATCCAACGATTACTTACATTTCAGTAATTTTTAATAAAAAAAGCATGGTGATAAATAGCCACTAAAAATAATAACAAATATTTCAAAAAAACATTAAATTAATATTTTTTATATATTTGTTTGCAATAACACGTGTTCTGCGGATTACATTACACAATAAAAAAAAATTACGAGAAGAAAAATTTTAAGTCATGTGCGGGATTCGAACCCATGGACTCATCTTCATGTTAGCTCAATCGGATTAGAGCATACCCCAGCTAAAGGTGTGGATGGACGCGGGTTCGAATCCCGCACATGACTCAAATTTTTCCACTCGTAAAAATTGTAATTAAATTAATATTTCAATTAAACACTTCAAAATTATAAAAATATATCTAGTGAAAATTCCGCCTAATTTTCCTATTAATGCGACACGCCAAACCGGAAGAATTTCCGACGGATTCGATTCTACACGAAGCATCAGGAGATCTTGACTCTCCGAGCACACGATCGATCTGCGTTCGTAGAGTAACGCCTGAATTTATTCGCCACTAAAAATGTTTAGTTAAGAGGCACTATACATTTTCATTTCTACGTATATTGCCGTGTTATGTTAATAAAATATTCTTGATTTAATTCAAATGGTTTGGAAAAGATAGTTTTGATAAGGTATTCAACCATCTATCAACATATCGTAGGTATTTATTTCATACCATCAGTAATAATTTAGATAAAATAAAATCAAATAAGTTTGTAAATACAATAAACTAGTATTACCGAGTAAAACTTTAACTAAATAAATGTGTGTAGGTAGGTAATATGAAAAAATATACTATTTATGTGTAAACAAATATTATATTTTAACATATTGTTAATAGGACAACATTTAATAACGTAGGGGTGTGGAGGGGGTGGAGGTTGTAAGTAAATTATATACCACTAAAAAAAGGCAAGGCAGAAAGGCTTTTGATGATATTTGTCACAGTTGCCTGTACAAACATACGTTAATAATAAAATTATTGTCAACACTACGTTACAATAGTCACAGTATTTAATATTATCAAAGTCTTCGAGCCCCGTGGGGTGCCGGGTTGGAATTGCACCTCCCCCCCATATCATCCCGTGGGTGTCATAAGAGGCGACTAAGAAATGGATGGGTTAAGAGCACGTGGCAAGGCAAAAACTTAAACAGATTCCACCAGCACTTAAGTAACCTTTGATGTTATAATCTGTCCAGAAATCGCAGGTAAGGCACAGAGACCTCCAGATTTGCTAGCCACCACCTGGCCAGTGCCCATTGTTATATTTACAATAAAAGAAACGAGATAAATGCGGCCGCAGAATAATAGGTATTTGAACAAAAACATGCGGTCTCGCTGTCATTGCTGCCGCGCCCCGCTACGTTGCACCGACTATCTAAAAATTATAATATACTACTAGGTAGGTACAGTGAATACGCTCGTAGCGAAGTTTGCTAAGGCCAATCTAAAACGATCAGCAAAGTTAAATAACGTCCGCCATGGTCAGGAGTTGGATGGGTGACCGCTGGTGACATTACTACTGAGCACTTCCGTGCTTCGGAGGGCACGTTGAGCCGTCGATCCTGGTTGTTGTCTTTGGATGGCAGTCTTTGGCAGCAACATAGTGAAATATGCATTAGTTGTTCAGCGGCCTAAGAATTTTTCGATTTTCGACCACTTCTAAGGGGTTGAAGAAGTTTTGAGTTACTACGTTAGAAAGGTCTATTTATATGCTCTCTTCCACAGTAAAACACATTTTGATACTTCGTCGATAACACAGTGAAATATGCTTTAGTTGTTCAGCGGCCTAAGAATTTTTCGATTTTCGACCACTTCTAAGGGGTCGAAGAAATTTTGAGTTACTACGTTAGAAAGGTCTATTTATATGCTATCTTCCGGTGTAAAACACATTTTGATACTTCATCGATAACATAGCAAAATTTGCAATAGTTTTTCAGCGGCCTAAGATATTTTTAATTTTCGGTCACTTCTAAGAGGTCGAAGAAATTTTGAGTTACTACTTTAGAAAGTTCTATTATAATGCTATCTTCCTGTATAAAACACATTTTGATACTTCATCGATAACATAGCAAAATTTGCAATAGTTGTTCAGCGGCCTAAGATATTTTTAATTTTCGGTCACTTCTAAGAGGTCGAAGAAATTTTGAGTTACTACTTTAGAAAGGTCTATTATAATGCTATCTTCCTGTATAAAACAAATTTTGATACTTCATCGATAACATAGCAAAATTTGCAATAGTTGTTCAGCGGCCTAAGATATGATATAAATCTATTTTTTGAGATATTATATAATCTTTTAAATAAAATTAGTCGAGAGAATAAACAAATTGTAATAGCAGGAGACTTAAATTTAAATGTTCTAAAATTAGACAAAAATATAAAAAAATTTGACAGAATTCTTAAAAATTGTAATTGTGAATGGGTATTAAATGAACCCACTAGAACTGAAACAAATAAAAACAAAGTAACTAGTTCAACTTGCATAGATAATTTTATTGTAAATTTTAAGGATTGTCAAGGATCAGTACTCGGACATAAACTTTCTGATCATAATGTAATTAAACTGGAATTACTAAACCAAATTAACTTACCCAAAAATACAGTATATATAGCGAGAAACTTTTCTATTAGTAATCTTAATTACTTTAATTTTATGTTCAATAATAACTATACTAAAATTAAATCAGAAATTTTAATGGCAAACGACGCTAACGAAAGAATGAAGATTTTACAGGATGCATTGACTCATTTTTATAACATCGCTTTTCCAAAAGTAAGAAAACAAGTGAGAAATAATCAGAAAAACTGGACTACTTTAGGTATTGAAACAAGTAAGAACAATCTATGTAAATTGGAATTACTACAAAACCATCATCCCAGTAAACAAACAAAATTAAAAATAAAACAATATAGAAAACTTTTGAAAAAAACTATGGTATTTGCAAAAAAAATACAATTAAGGAATAGAATAAATAAGTCTAAAAACAAAATAAAAGAATCTTGGAAAATTATTAATGAGCAGGTAGGAGAAAATAAGCGACCACAGTCCAAATCTAATATCGAATACTTAAAAGATGAAACGGGAAAAATTATTACAGAACCTGAAAAAATTGCAACTCTATTCAATGATTTTTTTCGGAATATTGCTCAAAACCTGACCAGGAAACTAAATATAAACGTAGAAAATTGCTTAAAATACTTAGATGCCTTAGATAAGCCATTCACTACTTTTGCGTTTCACCCATTATGTCTCGAAGAACTCAAAAAGATAGTATTAAACATGAAACAAAAACCCACGTTAGATATTTTCGATATGAGCACAAGGACGTTAAGAAATATTGTAACAAATAACGATAATTTATTTGAACTAGTATTTATTGTTGTGAACTCATGCTTAACTGAAGGTATATTCCCAGATATACTAAAGCTGGGTAGGGTAATACCGCTCTTTAAGAAAAGGGATGTCACAGAGCTTAGTAATTACAGGCCAGTGTGCATATTGCCAACTCTATCAAAAATATTAGAAGCTGTTATCAAAGCTAGAATTGTTAAATACTTCGAAAACAATAATTTATTTACAATAGCACAGTACGGATTCAGAAATGGTCGATCGACCGAAATGGCAATAAGAAAGGTAGTCTACTACATTCTTGATTCCCTAGATAGTTCAAATAAATGCGCGAGCGTATTTTGTGACCTTTCAAAGGCTTTTGATTGTTTGCGTCATGACATATTAATATTAAAATTACAGTTTTATGGCTTTCATGGGGTTGAACTTAGTATGATGAAAAGTTATTTAAATAATCGTACTCAAATTGTGTCCGTTAATGATCAAACTTCTGGGGCGGGAAATGTATCGATAGGGGTGCCACAAGGATCTATCCTGGGCCCTGTATTGTTTTTAATATATATTAACGATCTTTGTAAAGTGCTGCCAACGGAGGCGGATTTATGTTTATTTGCTGACGATACACATATTGGTCTGAGAGATAAAAGTAAATCAAAATTAGATGACAAAATAAATAGTGTTATGACCTTACTAAATGAATGGTTTGATGCCAATGGTATAATTCTGAACTCAGATAAAAGCATTATAATGCATTATCAATCACGGCTAGGCATTAATGGTAATGAGACTTCTGAAGAAAATATATTTTTAGGATACACAATAGACAACACAATTAATCACAAAGCACATATTGATAAAATTTGCAAGAAAATGGCGAGCGGTAATTACGCTCTCTTTAAACTTAAACCCTTGTTAGATAAAAAATCCCTAATATCCGTGTACTATGCATACATACATTCAATAATAAGATATTCCATTACTGTTTGGGGTAATGCTACAGAGGTAACAAGAGTTCTCAAATGTCAAAAACGTTCAATAAGAACAATTAATGGGCTGAAAAAGCGTAGCCCCGCAAGGGAGCACTTTAAGAAAGACAAAATTATGACAGTTGTTTCTCTTTACATCTATAATTGTTTATTAGAAATTCATGAAGATAGGAATATTCCAGAAAAGCAGGAAAAAGTTCTACCTTACAATCTGCGTAATAATGAAAATAGAATCATAAAAAATAATGAAAGTCTGGTTGTACCAAAAATCAGATTAGCTAAAGTCCAGAAACAAGGTCTTTATTCGAAAATACTTATGTATAATAAATTACCAAAAAACTTGACCACCTTAAAATACAGTTTGTTCAAACTAAAACTTAAACACTTTTTTGAAAACAATCCCTTCTACACATTAAAAGAATATATGTCAATGCAGCTTTTAGAATCTTTGTTCTTAGGACAAGTGCAAACGTGATAACTGCAAATTGTATTTAACTATATATGAAGTGTAAAATATTATGTAAAATATTATATTTTAATCAATTATTTACATAGACGTAATCAGACTTTAATTTAATATATTTAAGTAGTATAAATATGTTCAAATGTACCTTGGACTTGCCTGTAAAAAAAAAAATTACTAAAGGGCCAATAAAACTTTTATATCTTTATTATATCTTTATTTTTAATTTTCGGTCACTTCTAAGAGGTCGAAGAAATTTTGAGTTACTACTTTAGAAAGGTCTATTTTAATGCTATCTTCCTGTATAAAACACATTTTGATACTTCATCGATAACATAGCAAAATATGCAATAGTTGTTCAGCGGCCTAAGATTTTTTTGATTTTCGGTCATTTCTAAGAGGTCGAAGAAATTTTGAGTTACTACTTTAGAAAGGTCTATTTTAATGCTATCTTCCTGTATAAAACAAATTTTGATACTTCATCGATAACATAATAAAATTTGCAATAGTTGTTCAGCGGCCTAAGATATTTTTAATTTTCGGTCACTTCTAAGAGGTCGAAGAAATTTTGAGTTACTACTTTAGAAAGGTCTATTTTAATGCTATCTTCCTGTATAAAACACATTTTGATACTTCATCGATAACATAGCAAAATATGCAATGGTTGTTCAGCGGCCTAAGATTTTTTTGATTTTCGGTCATTTCTAAGAGGTCGAAGAAATTTTGAGTTACTACTTTAGAAAGGTCTATTATAATGCTATCTTCCTGTATCAAACAAATTTTGATACTTCATCGATAACATAATAAAATTTGCAATAGTTGTTCAGCGGCCTAAGATATTTTTAATTTTCGGTCACTTCTAAGAGGTCGAAGAAATTTTGAGTTACTACTTTAGAAAGGTCTATTTTAATGCTATCTTCCTGTATAAAACACATTTTGATACTTCATCGATAACATAGCAAAATATGCAATGGTTGTTCAGCGGCCTAAGATATTTTTAATTTTCGGTCACTTCTAAGAGGTCGAAGAAATTTTGAGTTACTACTTTAGAAAGGTCTATTTTAATGCTATCTTCCTGTATAAAACACATTTTGATACTTCATCGATAACATAGCAAAATTTGCAATAGTTGTTCAGCGGCCTAAGATATTTTTAATTTTCGGTCACTTCTAAGAGGTCGAAGAAATTTTGAGTTACTACTTTAGAAAGGTCTATTATAATGCTATCTTCCTGTATAAAACACATTTTGATACTTCATCGATAACATAGCAAAATTTGCAATAGTTGTTCAGCGGCCTAAGATATTTTTAATTTTCGGTCACTTCTAAGAGGTCGAAGAAATTTTGAGTTACTACTTTAGAAAGGTCTATTTTAATGCTATCTTCCTGTATAAAACACATTTTGATACTTCATCGATAACATAGCAAAATATGCAATAGTTGTTCAGCGGCCTAAGATTTTTTTGATTTTCGGTCATTTCTAAGAGGTCGAAGAAATTTTGAGTTACTACTTTAGAAAGGTCTATTTTAATGCTATCTTCCTGTATAAAACAAATTTTGATACTTCATCGATAACATAATAAAATTTGCAATAGTTGTTCAGCGGCCTAAGATATTTTTAATTTTCGGTCACTTCTAAGAGGTCGAAGAAATTTTGAGTTACTACTTTAGAAAGGTCTATTTTAATGCTATCTTCCTGTATAAAACACATTTTGATACTTCATCGATAACATAGCAAAATATGCAATGGTTGTTCAGCGGCCTAAGATTTTTTTGATTTTCGGTCATTTCTAAGAGGTCGAAGAAATTTTGAGTTACTACTTTAGAAAGGTCTATTATAATGCTATCTTCCTGTATCAAACAAATTTTGATTTTTTTTTTTTTTTTTTTTTACTCCAAACTGGGTAGCACTTGACCACTATCTCACCTGATGTTAAGTGATGATGCGATCGATGATGGAGCGCGCTTACCCAGGAGATACCTATTCACTCGCTTCTTGAAGACCCCCATATTGTACTTAACCGGAAACACAGCCTCAGGCAGAGTATTCCATACCCTGGCGGTTCGCATGATAAAAGAAGATGCAAATCGCTTTGTTCGGGTAAATGGAATATCCACCATATAGCGGTGGCGCTTCTGAGTATCCCTGGATGTCCGGTTATAGAATGGGGATGGCGGAATCAGATCATGTAGTTCCGTGGCACACTCCCCGAAATGTATCCGATAAAAAACCGATAAGCAAGCGACTTTGCGGCGATGCTCGAGACTTTGGAGTCTCTTGCTTACAAGTTGGTCGTCGTTTATGAGTCTCTTGGCTCTCCTCTCAATAGCTTCCAGTGTCTCCAGCTGGTATTTGGCAGAACCATCCCAAAGGTGAGAACAGTACTCCATACACGACCGGACTTGCGCTTGATAAAGATTGAGCAGCTGTCCCGGTGTGAAGTATTGTCTCACCTTCGCCAAAACACCAAGCTTTTTTGAGGCTAGCTGGGCTTTAGACTCAATATAGGAGCCGAAATTGAGAGTCGGTGATAATGAGATGCCAAGAAGCTCGAGATGGTTACTTATCGGCACGGACACATCTCTGAAAGTAGGAGCCAGCTGAAAAGGGCTCCGTTTGGCGGAGAAAAGACACGCCTGGGTTTTAGCTGCATTGAACTTAACCAGGTTGGCATCGCCCCAATCGGAGACTGCCTTCAGAGAAAAGTTCAAGCGCTGGACCATCGCTTCCCTATGAGACTGGATTTGTAATGCACTGGTTCGTGCGTTAGATGTATAACTCTCCACAACGGTGCTGTCGTCTGCGTACCCAAAAATACCGGGCTTAAGCAGATCATTAATATGCAGCAGAAAAAGCGTTGCGGAGAGTACTGATCCTTGAGGGACTCCGGCATTAATAGCCAATTGGTCAGAAGAACAGCCATCGATGACTACTCGAATCGACCGATCCCTCAAGAAATCTGAAATCCAAACACATAAACCAGTGGGCAGGCCGTATGAAGGAAGCTTGCTAATAAGGCTATCGTGCCAAACCCTGTCAAAAGCCTTCGAGATATCGAGAGAAACAGCAAGCGCCTCTCCGTGGTTCTCGATGGCTTCGCTCCAGATGTGAGTGGCATACACAAGAAGATCCCCAGTAGACCGGTTTCGGCGAAACCCGTATTGTCGGTCACTGAGGAGATCATTAACTTCTAGGTATGCCAGGAGTCTGTGGTTCAGTACACGTTCCATCGTTTTACACAATATGGAAGTGACTGAAATAGGCCTGTAATTGGCAGGGTCTGCGCGACTACCCTTTTTGGGTACGGGCTGCACGTTTGCAAGCTTCCAGGACTTAGGCACTTGACCAGTCGTCATAGACAAGCGAAAGAGGCGAGTCAATGTTGGAGTCAACTCAGGCGCACACATCCTCAAGACTACAGCTGGTATACCGTCTGGACCACCAGCTTTGTTCACGTCCAGATTGCGCAACGCTTTGCGTACTTCAGATTGTCGAATGCGGATTTCTGACATTAATGTCCCGCAGTTTGGCAGACTTGAAGGTACAGCATTGCCAGCATCTAAACGTGAAGATTCTGCAAACAGAGAGGCAAATAAATTTGCTTTCTCTTCAGCAGTGTGCGCTAGGGAGCCGTTGGGTTTCAGCAGTGGAGGCAGCGAGGGACGGCAGAAGTTCTCTTCGATCGATTTCGCCAGGGACCAAAACGCTTTGCTACCCGAGGGGTAAGAAGCAAGTTTGTTCCCTGTTCGGCGTATATGATCGAAGCGAGCCTTCTTAAGGGCTTTTTTGCAGGACTTGGCAGCCAGGTTAAATGCTTTCTTCTTTTCACGTACATCTCTAGATTTGCGGGTTCGAGCATCAGCCCAGGCTAAGTAGGCCTCATGCTTTAACGCTTCTGCATCTTCACATTTAGCATTAAACCATGGGCGAGCTTTGCTGGACAGCGGGACGTCAGAAAATGGTATGAAATATTCCATACCTTGACGTAATACTTCTGTCACAGCATCCGCGCAAATTGAGGGATCGCTAGAAGAAAAACAAACCCGGCTCCAAGGGTAAGACGCGAAAAAACAACGCATCTCATCCCAATCTGCTGACCTGTATCGCCACACTCGCCGCGTGCCTTTTGGGCTGGGATCGGGCGGGGAGTAGACTGATACAGACTTCACCAGACAGTGGTCGGAACTACCTAAAGGTGATGAAACCGACACTGAGTAGCGGTCTGGATCTGTTGTCAGCAGAAGGTCCAAGCAATTGGCTGTGTGGCCATCCGGTATCCTTGTAGCTCCTTGGACCAGCTGTGTGAGGTCTAGCGTCAAGGCAAGCTTGCGCATCTCTCGACCAGCGTGGTCTGTGCTCTGGTATGGGTATAGCCAGTCTTGATGGTGGGCGTTGAAATCCCCCAGAAGCACTAATTGAGCAGAAGGATATCTCTGTTGGGCCACATCCGCCGCCTCGCTGAGGTAATTTGTGAGCCTGGTCATCTCCTCATCTCCGCTGTGTGATCGGTAGACACTAGCATAAAGAATTTTCTCCATGCCAATGTCCACCAGAACCCACATGACTGAAAATTTGGGGTCTTCAAGGTTGCGGAGACGCCGATAGCAAATGTCATCGCGGGCATACATACAAACTCCCGCCCTGGCTTTGAAGCTATGTTCTAGCATATAACCAGGGTAGGCAAGGTATGCCGCGTCAGCTGGACATTTGATCTGCGTCTCCGTGAGGAACAGAATATGCGGTTTAGCGGTCTCGAGATGGTGGTGGACCGAGTTGATATTTGAGTGCAAGCCTCGAATGTTTGAGAGGTGCACTTGGAGGGAGAGGACGTGCTTCCGCTGTTGAACCTCAATTCTGTTTTTTCCTTTCATTTTTTCGGGGAGTGAAAATAGGTAAAGGGAAACGGAAGTGGAAACGAGGCGCATACTACCAACCCGTGACACAAATTAAGCCTTTTCACCCTATGGGAACCAATCCTGGAGACCGCGGGGACGCCCGAGCCCCCCCAGAGGTGTCCATCGGGTCCTCTCATCTGGTCGCCAACCAGCACGATGGCGCACCACCGGGATTTTTCGCGAGATGGCGGGGCAGCCTTTCATGAGTGGCTGGCTCACTACTTGGGCCCCCAACTATCTGCGGTCGGCCAGCGGAAAACCGTGCCTCGGATCCCGCTGCTCTCCAAGATTGGCTGCCAGGTAAATTGACCTTCGATGTATCACGACTAGCTATAGCAATAAGCGCAACTGTTTCCGACCCGTTCCCCATAATGGCTTCACCAAACATCATGCCGAAACGCGACGGCACACGCGACGCCGCTTGACGGCATGGCTTTGTCTGGTGGGTGGTAACACGCCGCGGCATAAGCCTACCACCTGAAAAGTACTGCTCTTTTGGCGCCACCCAGGGGACACGTGTAGGACATCGAGGGCTAAATCCTACGGACGCGAGCAGTATAGTCCCCCATAAATTCCTCCCCATCCCCCCCATTGATACTTCATCGATAACATAATAAAATTTGCAATAGTTGTTCAGCGGCCTAAGATATTTTTAATTTTCGGTCACTTCTAAGAGGTCGAAGAAATTTTGAGTTACTACTTTAGAAAGGTCTATTTTAATGCTATCTTCCTGTATAAAACACATTTTGATACTTCATCGATAACATAGCAAAATATGCAATAGTTGTCCAGCGGCCTAAGATTTTTTTAATTTTCGGTCACTTCTAAGAGGTCGAAGAAATTTTGAGTTACTACTTTAGAAAGGTCTATTTTAATGCTATCTTCCTGTATAAAACACATTTTGATACTTCATCGATAACATAGCAAAATATGCAATAGTTGTTTAGCGGCCTAAGATTTTTTTGATTTTCGGTCATTTCTAAGAGGTCGAAGAAATTTTGAGTTACTACTTTAGAAAGGTCTATCTTAATGCTATCTTCCTGTATAAAACAAATTTTGATACTTCATCGATAACATAATAAAATTTGCAATAGTTGTTCAGCGGCCTAAGATATTTTTAATTTTCGGTCACTTCTAAGAGGTCGAAGAAATTTTGAGTTACTACTTTAGAAAGGTCTATTTTAATGCTATCTTCCTGTATAAAACACATTTTGATACTTCATCGATAACATAGCAAAATATGCAATGGTTGTTCAGCGGCCTAAGATTTTTTTGATTTTCGGTCATTTCTAAGAGGTCGAAGAAATTTTGAGTTACTACTTTAGAAAGGTCTATTATAATGCTATCTTCCTGTATAAAACAAATTTTGATACTTCATCGATAACATAGCAAAATTTGCAATAGTTGTTCAGCGGCCTAAGATATTTTTAATTTTCGGTCACTTCTAAGAGGTCGAAGAAATTTTGAGTTACTACTTTAGAAAGGTCTATTTTAATGCTATCTTCCTGTATAAAACACATTTTGATACTTCATCGATAACATAGCAAAATATGCAATAGTTGTTTAGCGGCCTAAGATTTTTTTGATTTTCGGTCATTTCTAAGAGGTCGAAGAAATTTTGAGTTACTACTTTAGAAAGGTCTATTATAATGCTATCTTCCTGTATAAAACAAATTTTGATACTTCATCGATAACATAGCAAAATTTGCAATAGTTGTTCAGCGGCCTAAGATATTTTTAATTTTCGGTCACTTCTAAGAGGTCGAAGAAATTTTGAGTTACTACTTTAGAAAGGTCTATTTTAATGCTATCTTCCTGTATAAAACACATTTTGATACTTCATCGATAACATAGCAAAATATGCAATAGTTGTTCAGCGGCCTAAGATTTTTCAAATTTTCGGTCACTTCTAAGAGGTCGAAGAAATTTTGAGTTACTACTTTAGAAAGGTCTATACAAACGCCATTTTTGGTATAGATATAAATTTTATAGTTTGAGTTTAACGTTTTACAAATCACTATAGTTTTTCCCTTTTTACCCTCACCCCCATATATTATGATTCGTAGGATGCTGTATAGGTATTTTATGTTTACGATATAAAAAACCGCGGTTCAATAATAGGGACTCTCTTAATTGGTCGGGTTATAATAGGCCGCTAACTTTAGGCCGCTAACTTCACATGGGTTCTGTATGGTAGGTCTATTTGGGTAAGTTAGTTTATATTTCATATAAGTTTTGGTATCTATGTATATTAGATAGATCAGATAAAGGTAAATCAGATAATGCCTGTTTCTTGGGGGCCCGTAGACTACTAAAATATTCACAATTTTTTTTTTAACAAAACCACACAGAGAAATTTCCAATATAATTCCACGAAGTAAATTGGATACACATAAATATATACGTTGCAAAATTCAAGACATTTTACTTTAACATTGTCACTACGAAAGATATTATCATTACTCCAATTTATTTCGCACCGGATGCCTTAACTGCTCGGCCACCTATTCCTGCCGACCTAGGCCCAGCTATTTCTGCCGAAATTGCGTGCCCTAATTGGAGGACGCGGGTTCAATGCCCGCCCGGGGCGTAAAATGTTGTGCTCCAATAATTTGTTAATATATACTATTATATTTAATACATACCTTACTATTTTAATACAGGTTATTGATAGTGGCTGTTGATAGATCTATTTGTTAAAACCACAAAGAAAGAGTCTACACGTACCTGTTTAAATTTGTTTCTTTCCTCATCAGGACCAGTAGAGTATCTCTTACGAGCAGAATCAAAGATGACTTTGGCAATCTCTGCATCGTAAGCTTCTTTCGCCGACACCATCACTTTTAGTTGCTTTCCCATGTTGATTGACGCAAATTCTTTACCGCGCGCATCAATTTCCTTAAATTTACAAATAATATCATTTTTAATAACAGTTATTTGTACCGAGCGTAAAAAACCTTTAATGAATATAACAAAGTCCTTGACATTGACATTTTTAGTATTGGTCTGCCTTCCTTGAAACGGCAACTTAGCAAGGCTTTCTTTGATTCACACAAGTGATTGAATTATTTAGTTATATTCTTAGAATAGAGATTTACTATTCTGAGTTCATATTATATAAGTAGGTATCTACTCAGTGAGTGCAATATTATCTAAATAGTTACATATTTTATTTTGTACGTATATTTATATTCTGTAGTTATGTCATAACATCATCACCAGGAATGTTATTTAACCATTTTACCTCTATTTGTGGAGAATTGTAAATTACTTTTTCGTTTTACATATTTCTTTTCCTAATTTAAGCTATGTAGTTGATAGTCTTCCTAAGATCTATAGTAATTTTTGAAACACACTCGCTCGTAACGGGTTAATGCACCGATTTTAGTGTCATATGTAATTTTATAGTCTATTTATAATGTTTTAAATAGAAAAAAAAACAACGTTTCCACACTTCTCACCAAGGAGATCGGTAGTTTGTTTCGTTCGTTTTTCATATAAAAACAAACCAAAGAGTTTTTACCTACTGAATTAGAACTTTAGAATATTTAATTATTTTATGTAAACCTTATGTAATCAGATTATTATTGCTATCAAAAAGATCAAGAAAACGAAATTTTCGTATTCGTTCCTCGCAAGTGTGTTGAAAAACGTCGTATGAATCTCGTGCGCGTTGTTAATTACAATCTGTACTCCATTTAGGCCTTACTCTATTAATTAGTCATTTAATTAGGGACTCTTTTAATTGGTCGGGTTATAATAGACCGCTAACTTTGGGCCGCTCTGTCCACATCGGTGTAGGCCTTCGATCATCGATCTAAAACCTGTCTCGATTGTAATAAACAACTTCGCGCACTTGTTGCATAATGTACAATTTGTTTGTACCTTCACGAGCATTATTATGTTAACAGAATTCTTTCAACTTTATTTTGATAAGAATTAATTAAAATAGTTCAACATGGTTGTTACGCAAGCCTTCTAATTTAGGATACATAAAGTTTTTCAAACAGCATAAGCCGTGTTCATTCCACGCCACTATCGTTATTTTCGATAAAATTGTCCACATTTTGCGTTTCTTTTGGCAATGGTTGATCACTGTGATCGTTTGTAACTATTTTCTTTCCAGTTCCGTTTCGGATAAGAACGCTAAGAATGCCACTAAAATGTGCCACTTTTCCTCCCATTAATTAATTAATGGGTAGAAATGGGGAAAAGTTTAAATTGTCAGTTTTGACAGTTCTCATCTCAGTACATAAAAATCAACAGAAGATTGATTTCGACATTTACAGTATTAAAGAACATAAAATACTAATTTTTATAAGCCAGTAAAATATATCTGTTACTTTTAGAAGAGTAGGTATTGCTGTGTCTGGACTGGAATCAGTTATAGTGAAAGACCTCATAACGGGGCCATCATTCAGAGTTCTAATGTCAATAATATATATGCTTAGAGCTCGTCATTTCAATAACCCAAAGCACAAAAGCATCCACTATTCTCGGTGACATTTGTTTTATATGAGATTTACCTAGGTACTATCAAACTGTTCCAGTAGCTCCATAGCGTTTATGACGAAAATAATGGTACTATACGTCAAGACCCAAGTGGAACAACTTTTAGGAGTGTGATCGTATGAATTATTGAGATGTCATATACAGGTTTATTGGTAAAATGCTAACAAAGGGTTGGCTTCTGCTAGTCCTAACAAAGATTTGGAGATTATTTTTTTTGTACTAAAAAAAATTGTGTTTTCTAAACAAAAAAAACATCTCAACATGTTATTTTTTTTATTCGATATAGGTTCGCGTTTGACCTCACCCTGCCTGATGTTAAGCATTGATGTGGTCTAAGATGGAGCACGCTTAAATAGAAGAAACCTATTTACTCTCGATTTGAAGACACCCATGTTGAATTCATCGGGAAAAACTGACAACAGTAAAAAGTTCCACTCTTTTGCAGTACGCTCGAGAAAAGTGGAAGCGAAGCGCTTCGTACGAGTCCTGGGAATATCAACCGTGTACGGATGGCGCCTCTGCGTCTGTATGGACGTCCGATGGAAAAACATGTAGGTTAAGACGAACAGAAATCAACCATTTAAAAGGTTGTTAGCATTTTACCAATAACCCTGTATTAAAGCAAACAGGTCAGGTTTTATACTTGGTATGTCTCACTTTTATTAGAATGGTCATGTAAGAAATTTTCTTAGCATACATATCAAACTAAAATCAAGCCCATTTCCACTCTACCTAGTTATACCAAAAACCCTTAAGCCCTGATTATTGCAACTTTTATACAAACACAAGGTCCATCTTCTGTGAAGCGGTAACTCTGCATATAACAGATGCAGTTCATCACAAGTGGTGACATGTACTGCGCCCACTCTGAGACAAAGTTGTTGAGTCTCATGTGCCTGTAATTTCACGGCATCCATACTCTTCAAACCGGAACACAGTAAAACATTACTGCTTAGCGGTAGAAAAACGTATAGTGGCATGACTTCCCCGGAAGAACTCGCACAAAGAGTTCTACCACTACAAAAGATATAATGTCTTTATATACGTACCTTTGAAAGCTTCTCTTTCCTTTGATTAGCGTCATCTATGGAACCCAACTTCTTTTTGTTCGTGAAACTAGTCAGAGCTTGGTTCTTGAACTGATCGTGAAGTATTTTGACGTCTTCGGCGGGAACACAAAGCGCCTTTTCGCCGCATTCGAGTGTCATATTGTCTACATACAGATGCAGTGCGTTTTCGTAAGCGGTCAGAAGTCCCGCTTCAGCTGTTGCCTGTACAATACAAACATATTATGTTCCATCAGGAATTGAATAAAAAATTGTTATATTTTTGTAACTGACAGATAATCATTTGAGCAGGATAGTTTTCGTCCGTTTGTAAAAGATTATTTTATGGTCAAAGATGGTACAGGCAAGACCAAACATGAAAATACTTTCAACGAGAATTGTCCGAATCAGTCGCTAGATGTTCAGCGACAGACCATGTAATCTGATCGAGTGAAGCGAATTTATGACAAGTAGAGCACGAATAATTGTACCGATGTGTTTTAGACTGTAACTTTCAAAGGTTTGACCTAGTCCTCAGTAATATTTAGACTTGTATGTTTGTTGGGATCTCCGGTGCTAATCAAAGCGCCTATAATTTTAGTCAAAACTGCAACAGTTGACTACGTAATGTGGAGACAAACCAAGTTTCCATTAGAAGCCTAGCATGTTGTCATCACTGACTGCATTAGCTCTTCTCTCACCAGCAGGTGAGATAGTGGTCGAAGGCTAGCTGATTAAGGTTGAATTGATAAGCTTGGCTTATTAGTTATGGACATATACCATTGAAAATTTTCAATAAGTTGGAAATACTGAAGCGCTCGCAGTAGTTCTTAATCGTTAAAGTAATAAATCCAAACAGTGACAGGTGGTATTCACTACTTCGTGGTTCCGTGCTTCGGAGGGCACGTTAAGCCAGCCACGGTTGTTGTCGAAGGATGGTATTCGTAAGGCTCTAATATTAACCTCAAGCATAAAATGTGTTACCAAGCACCTAGTGTATTTTAGCAGCTGTTCTTAATAGCCAGTTCTTATTCGAGATTAAACCTGTTTACCATCTTCAATCATATCATTTCTTACCATCAGGTGATATGTGGCTCGGAGCGAATCGGTAATAGGAGTAATATATCTTTCATTGTATAACATTTGTATTTTAAATAAGAAAATTGATTGTAATTTGATTTGTGTATCTAAATAAATACATATAATATTTTTATAAAATAACGATAGCCGAAAGGCTATAGCTAAGGACTAAGGCCGCAGTTGCATGATTTGTTTTTTTTTGTCTGATAGGTTAGCCTTTGACCACTATCTCACCTGATTGTAAGTGATGATGTGGTCGAAGATGTTGTTCAGGCTAACCTAGAATTTGAATGAAATTCCCATTGCCGGCTAAAGCTTCATCGCACGGTTGTAGGGCATTTTCCACTTGTGAAGAAATGCATCTATTATAGGCAGAGCTTGACATCACGTGGCACAGGGAAACGCACGAGGCACAACGCTTTGTGCGTTTCCCGTCACAATCTAGTAATATATATCTATAAGTAAATTATGAAAAAGTACCTTTAAAATGCTAGTCGGAGGAGGTAACGTATCACTGTTAAAAATATCCATGTACAACTTGAAGTAAGTGAAAAGGTCCCGAGCCCTTATCTTTTCATTGTTGATAAGTTTTGGTACAAGCTGCGCTGGACTGAAGATTAGTGACGCTAAGAGATTCAAGTGATTTTTGAACTCTGGCAAGAGTACTGAAATAATGATTAGGTAATGAATTATTACGAAGTCAAAATTATCTTAACAATATATTATTATTATAACACGCCAAAAAAACTAGTGCAAACAACCTTGGGCCACAGAATAAAAAGCTTGGGCGTCGTTTAAGTAAGAGGGTCAAGAACCAACCACAGCAGTCCCACTCTGACTGCTGTGGTTGGTTCTTGACCCGACAGAACTCCTTGGCGATACAGCAGGATCATGCGGAAAATATGCTTACTACATTTTGGACCGAGTACCAAGTGCGGATCTCAAGTTCTAATTTCTTAGACGCGGACTCAACGTCAATGCTATTAATGATTAAATGATTGACCAAATCATGATTTAAATATATATATTTGACATGTGGTCGGAATCAGTGTTCATTTATCCATTTGTGGCTTGCGTTAGTCTTTTGTACGCTTTTAAAACGCAGCAGCATCAAGACGCACGACATCATAAACTTGACACTTAAGTTTGGTATCCGGCGCAGTATTCAATTGTCACTCGTCAATATACGAGTAGCATCGTTCTTATTGCGGACTGATAATTCTATTAATAATTTATGAATATTTTTACAATAAATATCAAGGAACGGACTTCTGTGGCTATAAACAAAATGTGTCGGACTATTGAACCTCAACATGAAGGCGTTCCTAGTCTTTAAAAGCACCATACCACCACTACTTCGAAAAAATTGTCTAAGTTCTCTACTGGAGTCTCGTCTAAGTTGATTTAATGTCTTGTTTCGCACATTTGTAAGAAGGTTATTAACAATTTTTATGAAAAAAAAATGTTTAAGGTTTCCAGACACTTTTTTCATAACTTGTGGTCTAAACAACGCTAGTTGAATTTGTGTGTTTATCGTATATCCTGTATTGCAACACTTATTAAATTTAGAAATAAGCTGACGCACCTTTGATTTCTCCTTTATATTCGGGATTGAGAACTCCAAAACCAGGATGTGGCATCAAGTAGCAGGATAACTTATCAAAACTTGTTCGTATATGTTTTCTAAGATCTTGCAGTTCTCCATTCAGTGTTGGGTCAACCTAAAATATTTCATAGAACATATTAATTTATATATTAATTCTAATTAAAATAATCAGTGATCATTCGACTTCCGCTGAGAATTCTATCGTCACGACACTTTTGCCCTAGTTTACAGCACTAGGGGTAAAGCGTTGACATAGCAATCAGCACCTGGCGTCACACAGTCGTGACCACAATCGCGCAATGACCTCGATAGAGATATTAACGTGAATCGTAATTCTGTAATCTATTATAATTAAAATTAGGTAAGGTAAAGCCAAACTCAAGAACCATGGCTAAATAACTCTGAACAACTGACAACTGAACCATAATTTTTGTTGAACAAACATTAGACTAAAGAAAAGTCGGCACGCGGATAATTGACCTAAAATTATAAATAAATGAACTCCAGTGCCAACTCGGGCAAGGCCAAAAACTGCAGTACCAGTTTGAGACAGATTAAGAGAACCTCGCCAGATATACAGAATCGATACATGTTATGTAAAAAATATTACAAATAATGTTCTTTGTCACTCATATGAAAATAAACAAGACAGGCTGAGGTAAAAATCCTACACCCTTTCTGCTCGCTTAGTAGAATATTTGAAGACCTTAAATCTACAAGATAGAGATCAAAAGACTTGGAAAAGGAAAATTCAAGTTGCATGTGAAAAATATTTTGATTAAGAAATCATACTACAAAGTTTGTGATTACTTATACGACAAAGATGCTTGGAAAGTTCCGCCTCTGCCAAGCTATCACCTGTCACCTACGTAATATAAACAAATATTGTAATAATCGTATTATATTGTATATAACACATTGTTAAAAGATGTTTAAAAGAATGGCCCCGAGTTTCTTGCCCGTTCTTCTCGCAGTGGCTCTATAATTTTTTTTGCTGAACGTGGCAGTACAATTTAGAATATTTCAATATTAAAATTTGTAATGACCTTCATAAGAGCGTCGTAGACGCCTAAATTGAATAAATGAATTTGAATTTTAATTTGATTGACCTGGAAGAAAAAAAGACATAACATCAGTATTGGGTTACAAAGAAGATATCGAACCAATTAAAACATCGAAATTAACACAAGTATACTTTTCCAAAGATTCCAGGAGCTTAAAATTTACAGGCAAATACCTGACTAAAAACTGTAAAATACTAGAAAAAAAGTATCAAAATTCGTACACTGTGGAGAACCGTATCTTGCTAAATACTTTTACAGAAGCCAAAGAAATGTAAATTATTAGAAATCAAAACAGAAAAACGAATGCTTAAATCAACAGCCAGGTTTTAATCATGAAAAACAATCAGTACCTTGTGTATCAAAAACATCTCGTATGCGCAGATAGCAAATGGAACAGAAGCAGACACATTTGCCCCTAGTTCAACAAAAAATAATTTTTAAATCTAAAAGTAGACGAAAAAATTAAGGTGGTTTAGCAACTTATTACCTCATTTGATGAAATTATTGGGGGTCTAAGCTAACATAAAAGGAAGAAAACTTTTGATTGGTATCAGAGAGACAAAATGTGACGTTATATAAATAGGAAAGCCAACTTAATGGCTGACTAACTCGCAAAAGATAGGTACCAGATCTAATAATTTTTACACATATATATAGCATTGTTATTGAACTAGGTAATGCGTAGCCAACCTCCTGATATAAAAATATTATATTAGATAAAAATAAATTACTGTTGTTCCCATCCTGTTCGATAAATAGTTCATTTAGGTACTGCTTAATTATTACTTTCTCAGAAGGTTCTCAAGAACAAGATCTTACATATTATATAGGCTTAAGTTCGGCCGTGCAATTTCACTCATCTATTTCGCAGGCTCGATATTTAGAGGTTGTGATGCTCGAATATACTAAATTGTAAAAAAATAGGTACCTAACTCATCAAAATAATGGTTTTATATATAGATGTTATCTTTATCTATAGATGACAATAACAATTTGGATAGGCAAATGGACTTTATAATCTGATTTCGACGCACAAAAGTTAAATTAGTTAAAAGTAAACGGAGCAACGTTGCATGCAGCATTTTGTCTATTAGGCATAAACTGATACAAAATCTCACCCGGAGCCGTTCTTCTAAAAGTATTTCACCTCCAGCTGCTCCATATGGGTGCTCCCAGGGGAACTGCCAATCTCTTACGAGGAATTCCAAATTTTGGAACGCCTTTGAATCATGTTCTTTGACAAGATTTCCATATTCAGTGAATAACTATAAATAAAATAATGTCTCATTACTTATATAAGGCGACTATTAATTCATCAACAATACTGCGGGGGATGGTGTAGAATCGATAACTGAATGTGATCCACTCATAATTAATTTTCACATAAACAAAATTAATACTAACTATTGCCTAAGCTGTGGCGCGTTGACTTTGAGAATGATAGCGACGACAACACTCGCGGCCGCCGTGGACAAGACTCACACATACACACGCGTTCTAGGTATTCTAACGCATTGCGAGGGCAATGAACTCGGTAGGTATACCTACCGAGTTCATTGCCCTCGCAATGCGTAGGTACGAGTATACCTACCGAGTTCATTGCCCTCGCAATGCGTAGGTATACCTACCGAGTCCATTGCCCTCGCAATGCGTAGGTATACCTACCGAGTTCATTGCCCTCGCAATGCGTAGGTATACCTACCGAGTTCATTGCCCTCGCAATGCGTAGGTATACCTACCGAGTCCATTGCCCTCGCAATGCGTAGGTATACCTACCGAGTCCATTGCCCTCGCAATGCGTAGGTATACCTACCGAGTTCATTGCCCTCGCAATGCGTAGGTATACCTACCGAGTTCATTGCCCTCGCAATGCGTTAGAATACTTAGAACGTGTGTATAAGTGTGAGTCTAGTCCACGGCGGCCGCGAGTGTTGTCGTCGCTATCATTCTCAAAGTCAACGCGCCACAGCTTAGGCAATAGTTAGTATTAATTTTGTTTATGTGAAAATTAATTATGAGTGGATCACATTCGGTTATCGATTCTACACCATCCCCCGCAGTATTGTTGATGAATTAATAGTCACCTTGTATACATATTGTAAATTGTTATGTCCAACAAACAGGTTGCGTATTCGCTAGTAAAAGCTTTTGGTGTGTCTGGTTTTGCGAAACGAATCAAATTCTTTTCAAGATCTTCATTAGACTTTATATTCCGGTCTTAACTTTCGTTTTTAAACAGTCTTAAATTTACAACTTGCGACATGAGAATCGATAGCAAATCAAATCAACCTCGAAGGCTGATGAGAGTAGGCTAATTTGTAGTAAAATACATCCAAAACAAAAACATCTATTTGCATATACTTACAAATAAAATAATATATTTATACGAATTAGATTGGTACTTGATCGGATTTTAATGATCATAATTGGGGTGTCTTGTTAGAATGTCTCCTACCCATTTCTTCCCGTTGGTGTCGTAAGAGTCGACTAAGGGAAAAGTGCGCCAAATGAGCAACATGCCACTCCTAACTTGGTTGTGAGTAGGGTGCCACGCCAGGTTTTCAAATAACGTAGGGAAACATATTGTTATATGTTCTTGTGTTCCTGTCGTATATGTTGTTAGCCTCAACACATTATTCGTAATATGTCCTTGTGTTTCATCCAGTGTGTTAGAAAAAAACATTTTGTAAGACCCTGAAACTGTGCCCGGTGGAAGGCAATAGGCTCGCCCCCTATTACGTAGGACTAAAGCCTAATTGGCGAATCGTGGGTGTTTACATACCTCTGCCTACCCTTCGTGGAATACAGGCGTGATTATATGAATGTATGTATTATTATTAACCATAACGTCTGCCAATTAACAAAATCCATTAGGGGGATAGAGGGGGAGTTAATATTAACAAAACTTGGTACTACATGGTCTCAGTTAGGGGCTATCATTCTTGTTCTATTCATACCTGTAGATGTTGTAGGTCATCTTCTTGGATATTTTGCGCAATATTGTATATCTGTACAGAGGAGATCAGGGTCGAAAGGGCAAAGATGGTGGAACAGTCTTTTACTGTGCTCGAACCGTCAAAGGTCCCTTGCGTATCCATTAACAGCACTGCCACCTGTGCACGAGACAGCATGATAATAAATAATAGTAGTAGCCAATTGCACAAAGAACTCAACTGAATTTGGCTTTACTGACCTTCTCCTTTGAAGGCAAGCTTGTGATAAAGGGTTCTGACCACATGAGAATGCCCGTCGTGTTTCTCTTAGAGCCACCACTCCAGCTGAACCCCTGCAGCGGCGCGCTATTGTCACCCAGCCAGGACCCATCAGCTCGAGCTGCCGGCTGTATACATAACATATTCACTATACTATACTACATACAGTATTCAGTGTTTGCCTCACAATATTTGACTTAAAAAGTTATTATATCAATCAATAATTATGTAGTCGTTATGCTATGACAAAAACATCATATAAATACCTCTAACATTTATAATTGTCTTACCTCTGAAGTCAGGTATCTCAAAAAGAAGTTGAGCAGAAAGGACTTCCCTCCACGATAAGCTCCAGCCACTGAGACCACCACCACGGGCAAATTTTTCACATCATCCCTCAGAAGAATTCGCTCTAGCTCTTTCTCATTGAAGGTGTATTTGTGGTCATCAGTTACATCGACTACTCTCAAACCAAGAGCACTTCTTGCTTTACTAGCTGGAAGTAATTCTCTTCTAAAATTAACTAGTTCCATATACAAGGTGGGGCAAAAGTAATCACCCACTGTTCTTTTGCTGTAATCTTTTATGAAAAACTTTGGTCCTGCTTGTGAAATGTGTTCATTTAATCCATTACAATTTGTTTCATCAACTTGAGAAAGTGATATCGCCCAAGTTGCCGCCACCAGAGTTGATGACCTTACCAGCTCGTTTTATGGCATTTTCCACAACTCTTGCCAGAACTTCGGTCCGGGCAGTAGCTTCACGCATTCTTGGTGAATATTCATCATCACTTATCATCAAGTACTTGCCGATTAGCAATTAGAAATACTATTTTTAATATATCAAACGTAGATACCATCGTAGAGTCTAAAAACTAAATTAAAAAATACTACCCAAATAGAAATTTGTGTAGGTATTATCATATTTTTTTTATTCTGTAACATGTCAATTTCAAATACTTTTTTTATTTATTGTTTCCATCTACGTTTACCTAATTATGTGTGACCGAATTGATTATTCGATTTGTAAACAATATCGAGTTATTAACCCCAAGAAAAACAATTCTATTTACGAAATAAATTAAGCCAATTTATCACTTATCAAAGAGCGTTCTTATTGGTCATATGTTTATAGGGAAGGGACGAAATAAATATCCATGTATAATAGAGACGTTGGGTCCGTGAGGACCGGGAGCTCATCGTATTTTCCAAAACTTACCTATCTGAGCGCTTGGTCGATGCGACGCCTGATCAAAATGCTGGCACATATTTGGCTCAACGAATAAGCATTGCAATTCAACGGGGCAATGTTGCCAGCATGCTGGCCACGCTGCCAACTGGTAGTGGCCTGGAGTATTTGGACTGCCTGTGAGTCTGCTATGACTTATAGGTTGTCACGTTATGTTGTATATATTTCGTATTTTTTTCATTGATATCGATATTTTGTTGAAATACTCGTATCAAACATTTTGAACCTTGAGTGCGAATACTATAGGTATAGACTTTTCTGGGCGGGTCTGGGTTTATTCATTAATAGTTGCTTTGCCTAGCTTGCATGCCTTGCGCTGCTTGTTTTGGATATACTCAGGCCTTCCTTACTCGTCCCGTGATGGGTAAGGAGGCAAGGGTCTTGGAGGAGAGCGCAGGTCGTGATGATCCCCAAGGCAAGTCTGGCGGGTACCTTCTCGTGGTGCTGCCTGTTATTGGTTTATTTCCTTCCGAAATAAACGCAACAGAACACCGTCAGGCGCCGCGTGTATTGTTATCTATATGTATATATTGTCTCTGTATATATTTGTATTATATGTGTATATTATGTAGTTCACAGGGCTATTTAACCCCTTATTAGTAACCAAATTGAAAATTCTCGGTACAGACCGGGGCCGTAGTTAACTGTCTGTCATCTGTATTATACGTGCTAAGGTGCTTAGCACCTCTTTAAGACAGATGACAGAATAGACTTACGGTGTATAAATTGTAGTTTTAAGGCAAGGCTACAGATAATTTGTCATGTTTATGAGTAGATGAAAAACAGTTTGGCGGTGTGTGTGTTAAAATAGGGACCCCTCTAACTGGCAAACACCAGCGCCTACTACTGTCAAACGTATTGTTACATAATCGAACATAACCGCTGTCTTTTATTTGGTAGTGACCCCTGTTCCGATAACTCACGTTATTGGAGGCGGGGACAAACTGGCTGGACTAGTTCCAAAACCCCGATGATAAGTGTATCCTTAGACTTCGGGAAAATACCTCCAAGGTATTGTCAGTCTTCTGAACTCTAAACTTCCGGAGGCTTGAGTAGAAAGATTGAAGCCTGTCCAATTTCCCAACAAATTGCTTTTGGTCACGATTTTTAATTATATTTTATAATTATTCTGTTTCATTGATTGTGTATTGTGATAATGTCGAAAGCCAACAGAGACGCGAAAGGGAAATTGGTAAAAGGCCCTTCTCAGGGCCAACTAATTGCTTCGTCTGAAGACCGCTCAAGCGGCAATTCTGAGTGCCGGAAAAACGCCCCATGTCAGGGTCAAATTTCACGGGGATCTTCTCGAGATCCGTCGGAGGTCTCCATGGGGGACGAAAGGAGGTCGGACGTAGAGTCCGTGTTTGAGGAGTCTGCCGACGAAGTTGACAGCCAGAGGAAGCGGCCTTACTCCTCGTTCTACGCGCCCGGCTACCTAGAGTCGGACACTGAGACCGAGGGGACGGTGGCCGCTAAGGTCAGTACGGCGCGGAGGGGAAGGGCGAAAGGCACCAAAACCGGCCCCACGCGGGAAGAATTTTTGAAGCCTATTCCGCTAGTAGAGGAGCTGGCGGAAATTCTACAGAGTAGAAAGTTTAAAAAGGGTTCGGCCGCTGTGGCAGCCGGAAGTCTTCTCGACATTGGAAGCGATTCCGATGTCCTTGCCGGAGTCGATGACCTCAGCGGGCTAAACGCCCAGGAGCTGAGGGCTCAAGCAGGAGGGATGCTCGCCTGCATCTTAGAGGTTGCCAAAAAATCTGGCAACCTAAAGGGCGAGTTTGTTGGTCGCCTGAAAAGGTCTGCGTCGACTCTGAGGGAGGTTGTCGACGCACTGGCCAGCAGGAGTGAGGCGGAGGAGACGCGGCGGCTGAGAGCCGAAAACAGTCGCGTGCGCCTCGAGTTGGAGGCCTGCAAGGCAGAGGTGAAGGCGCTGCGTCGCGGCTTCACCGAAGCAAAGACCCAGGCGGCTGCCGCCACGTCTGCTGCTACAGTAGCAGCAGCAGCCGCTGCCGCCGAGACGCCGGCCCCCCCTGCTGTTGTACTGGGGGCAGAGCTAGTGGAGGAGATGACGCGGTCCTTAACAACCACGTTCAGGCAAATGCTCAATGCCCGACTCGCAGGTATCGCCTCCTGCCAGCGCCGGTTCTTCGCCCGCCTCTCAGAGCGGACGCGAAGAAGGCTGCAGCTGCGGTTGCGCCCCCACCCCCGAAACCAGTCCCTCGAAAGCGGGTTGGCCAGGCGTCGCAGGCTGCTGCCACGCCTTCGACTGCGGCTCCCATCGCCCCAATACCGACTACTACTGGAACCTGGGCAACAGTAGTGAAGAAGGGGAAAGGCAAAGGGAAGGGCAAATCGTCCTCCTCAGCAACGCCCGCTCCCGCTCCTGTCCCAGCAGCTCGTGCCCCCCCCCTCCGCCGAGAAGCCTAAAGTGAAAAAGGCTTCCGTTGCCGCCAGGCCCAAGAAGGCGAAGGCAATGAAAACCCCCAAATCCGCAGCTGTAGTGCTGACGCTGCAGCCCGAAGCCGCGGTAAAGGGGGTGACATATAAAGCCATCGTCGAGGCGGCGCAAGAGAAGGTCGATCTCCAAGGATTGGGGATCGAACGCATCCACTTCCACCAGACGGCCACGGGAGCGAGGATGCTCGAAATTCCTGGCTCTCAAAGCGGCGACAAAGCGGACAGGCTCGCGGAGAAGCTCCGTGGTGTCCTGTCCGAGGTGGCCAACGTCTCGAGGCCCGTAAAGTCAGTGCAATTGCACGTGACGGGCCTGGACGACGCCGCCACAAAGGAGAAAGTGGCGGCGGTGGTCGCCAAGGTGGGCGGCTGTGACGTACTGCACGTCAAAGCCGGAGAGGTACAGCGAAGCTTCGGCGGGACCGGCTCCTCCCTTGTTTCCTGCCCGATTGCAGCAGCCAAAGTTTTGCTGGCACAGGGCAGGCTTTTGGTGGGGTGGAGCTCGGTGCGAGTGGTGGCACTGGCGGCGCGTCCCATGCGCTGCTTCAAGTGCATGGGACTCGGCCATACGCGCCCTCAGTGTCCCTCGTCGGCAGACAGGGGGAACCTTTGCTTCCGTTGTGGAGGCGCAGGCCACAGGGCGGCGAGCTGCCAGAGAAGGGCCCCACACTGCGCGATATGCGCAGAGTCGGGGCGACCAGCCGAGCACAGGATGGGGGGACAAAACTGTGTCCCCCCAAAGATGAAGGGAAAGGCCGCCAGGACCCAGGCCATCCCCCGACCGGCTGCCAGAGCCGCCCCTGAGGTTGTTCGCCGTGCGGCGAGCATGGAGGTTGTGACGTCCGATTAATGGATCAAGTCGGGCAGCACAACCTCCTACAGACGAATTTGAACCACTGCGTCAGGGCTCAGGATTTGCTAATGCAGTCCCTGGCGCAGTGGCGGATCGATTTGGCGGTCGCCGCGGAGCCGTACTACATTCCCCAGTCCCATCCCTACTGGGCTGGGGATCTGGACGGCTCCGTGGCCATTATAGGACGTGCCGGTGGCGGCTCCCCCCTCTCGTTGTTAGAGAGGGGCTTGGGGTACGTGGTGGCCAAGTGGGAGAGGTATGCGGTAGTGGGTGTATATTTCTCCCCCAATAGAACCGTCGCGGAGCTGGAGGCTTATTTAGACCTCCTGGCCGCGGCGGTGAGAAGGCAGGCACCACGTGAGGTCCTCCTCATGGGGGACCTTAACGCCAAGGCCCAGGCCTGGGGCAACCCCTCCACTGACACTCGCGGGGAGACTGTCAGGGAGTGGGCGGTTGCCACAGGGCTGACCCTCCTCAACAGAGGGTCGGTCCACACGTGCGTGCGACACAACGGGGGGTCCGTGGTGGACCTTTCGTTCGCCACCCCGGTGGTCGCAGCACGTGTCCAGGCCTGGAGAGTGGAGGTGGAGGTGGCGACTCTCTCGGACCACAACTACATCCGGTTCGAGATCGCCACCTCCCACCAAGGAGGGACTCGGCGCGTGGAGAGGGAGTCCTTCGCGCGCTGGGCGATTGGTCGCCTCGATGCCGAGTTGGCTGAAGAGGCGGCTATCGTCCAGTCGTGGCTGGCCACCCCGGTGCACCCGGAGGTGGCCATCGCGGCGGGCCACTTCCGGGAGGCGGTGACGGCCGTCTGCGACGCCGCCATGCCGAGGTCCCGACGCCGCCCCGAACGCCGCCAAGTTTACTGGTGGTGCTCGGAGATAGAGGATCTCCGAGCGCGATGCTCGGAGACGCGCCGCCTCTACTACCACTGCAGGAGGCGGCGTCACGGCCGGACGGACGACCAGCTGCCGGCGGAGCAGCTGGCGGCCGAGCAGCTCCTGTATGGCGATGTGAAGATAGCCAAACAGGAGCTGAAGCTGGCCATCGGCCGGGCTAAGGCCCTCGGCTGGCATGAGGAGCTGGAGGGCCTCGACAGGGACCCATGGGGGCGCCCGTATAAGTCTGCCCGGAATAAGTTCCGAGGCAGAGCGCCCCCTGTCGCCGAGTCCCTGGAGCCAGAGCTACTGGAGAGGGTGCTGGGGGGGCTATTCCCCGACAGCGACCCCCACTACACCCCTCCACCGATGGCCACACCGTCCTTCCAGGAGGAGGACCCGGCCTCCATTCCGCCTATTTCAGAGGTGGAGATGGAGGTAGCAGTCTCTCGCCTGAGTGGCAAGAAGACTGCCCCGGGACCAGACGGGATTCCCGGGCGGGTCCTCAGGATCGCCCTTAGGGAGATGGGCGGTCAGCTTCGGGAACTGTTCGACGCGTGCCTCACGTCGGGTCAGTTCCCGAAGCTCTGGAAGGACGGGCGATTGTGCCTGTTGCGGAAGGAAGGGCGAGACGCCGACTCGCCCACCACACACAGGCCAATCGTGCTGCTGGATGACACAGCGAAGCTGCTGGAGAGAATCGTAGCTTCCCGTGTCATCCGGCATCTGGGGGGAACTGGGCCTGAGCTTTCAGAGGCCCAGTTCGGATTCAGAGCAGGGCGGTCGACGATAGACGCCCTGCTCTGGATCAAGGTGGACGCAGGACGCGGTCAGCGGGGGGGAAAAGGCGTTGGCTGTCTCGCTGGACATTGCCAACGCCTTCAACAGCCTACCGCACGGAACAATACGGGAGGCGCTCCGCTATCACGGAGTGCCCCTGTATCTGCGTAGGCTGTTGGCTGACTACCTCCAGGACCGCGAGGTCCTGGTGGAGGGACGCGACGGTCTGAGGCGACGTCGCGTGTCCTGCGGGGTTCCACAGGGGTCGGTGTTGGGACCGCTCCTGTGGAACATTGGCTACGACTGGGTGCTCCGCGGCACGTTTCCCGCAAGTATGCGGGTTGCGTGCTACGCGGATGACACCCTAGTCGTAGTCAAGGGGAGGGACCTCAGGGAGACGGTGCGGCGGGCCACGGTGGCCACGACACTCGTGGTCGGCCGCATACGTGCCCTGGGGCTGGAGGTCGCCCTCTCCAAGACCGAGGCCCTAATGTTCCATGGGCCTCGGGGGGGACCCCCTCCAGGCACGCGGATAGACCTGGACGGGGTCCTGGTCCGGGTTGGGACCCAGATGAGGTACCTGGGTCTCATCCTGGACGGGCGGTGGACTTTTGGGGCCCACTTCACTCAACTGGCCCCAAAAGTCATAGGCGCCCCTGCCGCCCTTGGGAGGCTGCTGCCCAACGTGGGCGGCCCGAACGCCACATGTCGTCGCCTGTACTCCGGAGTGATCCGGAGTATGGCCTTGTACGGGGCACCTGTCTGGGTGGACGCCCTCGGTCGCGCCAATAAGGCCCTGCTGCGACGTCCGCAGCGGGTCATCGCGACGAGGGCGATACGCGGGTACCGGACGGTGTCCTGGACGGCGGGATGCGTGTTGGCCGGTGATCCCCCCTGGGAGCTCCAAGCGGAGATCCTCGCCGAAGTGTACCATTTCGTGGCGGCGAGGAGATCCCGCGGGGAGCCTCCAGCGAGGGAGGAGGTCACGCGCATGCGACGGCGGGCGCGGGTCGCCCTGTTGAGGCGGTGGACGGAGGACCTGGCTCCACCGGTCCCTGGACAGAGGACGGTGGATGCCATTCGCCCGGTCCTCCGGAGGTGAGTAGGGCGGCGATTCGGGTCGCTGACCTTCCGATTGGTGCAGGTGCTTTCCGGACACGGATGTTTCGGAAGGTACCTGCATCACATCGCGAGACGGGAGGCGACCCCCGCCTGTTACGAGTGTGGAGCGCCAGAAGACACGGCGCTCCACACGCTGGAGGAGTGCGCCGCATGGAGTCCCATGCGGCACACCCTCACAGCGGTCATTGGCGCAGATCTGTCGCTGCCGCGAAGCGGTGATGGCGCAGAAAGAGGCCGCGGAGCGGGTGAGGGAGGACGACGTCCTCGCGGACCCGCTCCGGCGTAGACGAATTGGGGGGAGGAGAAGGCGGTTCGGGCGCCTTCTCGCTCTTTCCTAGTGTTGTGCGGATCACCGGTGGAGAGTCGGGCGATTCTCCACTGGCATGCACGATCCCACACGTCTGGGGGATGGCCCCATTGGCCGGGGCCCGTCATCGGTGACGGGCCGGCCGCTGGGGCGAGATGGTGACTGCTAACGCTACCCCATTTCGCCCTACTAGGCGGCAGACTGCTCATCCCGGGTTTTTAGTGGGTAACCTCACTTACTACCCCCCCGAGGGGGTAGTAAGGCCCTTCAGGCGAGGACTCCCACATAACCACTCCGCTCCCCCCGGGGCAGGTGGTATCCATAAAGGATTTTCCCGGGTGAAAAAAAAAAAAAAAAAAAAAAAAAAAGGTATAGACTTTTCTAAAAAAAAGGTAAATAATAGAAAATAGTATGTGTTTACCTTTGTAGTAATTAAAGTTAGTTATATAATTACCTTCATATCACGATCTGGTATTAGGAACAATTATCAAATTCTATGTACTCGTAATACTCTCAAATCATTAATGAGTACTTACAGAATTTCTCCATTTGATTCTTATGGACTAAAAGTAATTCTTATAACACTATTAAATTAGCATAGGTCATTCACCTTTATTTCTGTTTTTAATTAAATCAGTTTTAGTGTCGCCACATGATGTAAGCTAAAATTTAATTTTAAAATCTAGAGTAAGTTATTGTTAATAGAAAGAATAAAATGCAGAAGGTTTTGAATAGGCAAGAAATAAAGTAATAAATTTATGAACCACAAAAATGAAGTAAATAGGTTGCAATGACTCCCTAGGTATCCTACGACATCCAAACATCCAATATAATTTTTTATAAAATATGAAAAACTAAGAGCAAATATTATTACACCTGAAACTACTACAATAAATAAAAATATTATTTTTAGGAAATCGTTTATTTCCTTCTATTATATTCTAACGTTATTTTAACATATGTATTAAAGTCTTGTACGTTATTTAATCATTAGCTATTTATATGTATACATATTTATTCCATATTCATAAGTTTGTTTTCATCAAGGAAGCATTCTATGCCCGATATTATTATTTTAAAATCAAATAAATAACTCATTACACGACCTAATTCAATAGCCTCACGCAAAAAAATAATTCAATAAAATGAAAATTTCAATTTTCAATTTCGTAACTATCAAGTAGAACCAATTAAACCAGATAATAATCATGAAATGGTTACCAGTAGTATTACTTACCAGTATAAGGTCACTGTGTTTCTTAGATTGACATTGGATATAGTTCGGAAAAGTCACGCAATCTATGTCCTACTAGGAGCATGTATAGATACTTGCTCCTAGATGTCTAAAGACAATCACAAAAATAGATAGAATATGAAGTAAAGTTGATACTTTTGTTTATTCGGTACGAAGAGTACGACACACTGTTTCGAGTGAAGCAGTTTGAAGCGCTCGTAGCGAAGTTTGCTTGGCCATTCTGAATCGATCAGCAAAGTTAAGCAACGTCCGCCGCGGTCAGGAGTTGGATGGGTGACCGCTGGTGACATTACTACTGAGCGCTTCCGTGCTTCGGAGGGCACGTTAAGCCGTCGGTCCCGGTTGTTGTCTTAGGATGGCAGTCGTTACAGCATGGTGGTAGGGCACTTTGCGAATGCCCGCCTGGCTAGCTACCACCCTCAAGTCGAAAATCTGTCGCCAAGCACCTAACGGTGTGTTCCGGCAGCTGTCCTTGAGAGCCAGTAATTGTAGGTTAGCCTGTAAAACATCTTCGACCGCATCATCACTTACCATCAAGTGAGATAGTGGTCAAAGGCTAACCTATCAGGCATAAAAAAAAAAAAAAAAAAAGTTTGTCAAACAACTGCAGGTATCCACTTTGCTGTAAACACTAAATTAATGTAACACAATATTTTGCTACTCCAAATAATTTATTATATTAATACACAGGGATAAAAATTGTCTGATGTAATAACGTGTGCATGCGCACTGTTTTTAGTAACCTAATTTGAGTAGCTCTTGATCATAATGGTTTGCGAAGTTTAATAGTTCTAGTACCTAATATAAATCAAAGTGATGTTTACGTTTCAGTAGTTGTGTTCGAGATTCTAGAAATTCATCTTCCAACTGGTTAAGCAAGTTATCTACAAAATTGCACATATTTGAGCAACTTGGATCGGATGGTTCCTAATGTGTTGCTGATGGTTAATTTTATAAAGCAAAGAGTAGAGGTTACGGTGGGGGTAAAAGTAGGAAAGAGGTGGTAGAGGTAAGGATGGATATGGTTAAGTGGAATTAAGGGTAGGTTTTTTTATGCTTGATAGGTTAGCCTTTGACCACTATCTCACCTGATGGTAAGTGATTATGTGGTCGAAGATGTTGTTCAGGCTAACCTAGAATTACTGGCTCACAAGGACAGCTGCCGGAACACGCCGATAGGTGCTTGGTAGGTGGAGGTAAAAGTAAGAGCAAGGGGTGTGATAAGAGCAGTGGTAAGGTTAAGGACAAGTTTCGGTGCAAGTTTAGGGTAGAGGTAATAAATAGATTTGATTAGAATGAAAAAAATAATACCAAAGAAGGGCGTAGGCTTACATGGAACTTTGACATGATCAGCATGATTAATGAAGTACAAAATCGACTAAATTTTAAAACGAAGGGTACTTCCATTCATAACATTAATCAATTACTATGACATGGAGTACATAGGGTCTGCATTAGCATATAGTAACAACTTGAGAATAATAATTATATTTTTATAAATATGATTACACACAATATTGCGTGCTAAGCGAAAGTCAAATTTTTTCGTAAGTATATATATCCGATTCCCGCTTAAGGGGAAAAATATTGTTTTCTAAAATTTGACACTAAAATTTTGTAGTTCACTTACTGTGTGTAAATGTTTGCTGCCCGTGGACTGCCAATGGCAGTACTGAGAACAGTACTGTACAAAATATGACCAGTCCGCTCTGCATCTTGGAAGTTATTGACAACTAGTGGACGGAACATTAATTATAATTTTGTCTTCCATACCATTTGTGGATTTTCCCGAGATAACGTCTTATATTTTATGATTGTCTTAAAAAAACAATTGTTTATCTAACAGCCTTCTTTTCGTGACATTGTTACAATAACCCCGACCTAAACTGACCATAGATACGACAGTTGGAATATACGCTTTAAATTAGATGTCAAAACAAAAACTAAGTACTCAGTGCGTCCTTATATTAACATACATACAGCACTGAATGTGTGCCCACTGTGAGAATGTGTCAAAATCAAAATTATTTATTCATTTTAGGCGTTGTCTACAACACTCTTATGAAGGTCAATAACAAATCTTAATATAATATATACCTACTACATTCTACTTACACGATCTACAAAAAAGTGTTATAAATCCACTGCGAGAGGAGACGCTATGAAACTCGAAGCCATTATTTTTAAACGTCTTACCTATAACAATGTGTTCCATATTATTTTTACACGACTGTCTAAAAAAAGGAGAGTTATGTTTCAGGGTTCATGTATGTATGTTAGTGAGCATCTTTATTCCACCACAACTTCTAAACGGCTTAACTGATTCTGATATATGATATATCATTAGATTCGTCTTGATATATTTCTAGTTTTATTTAGTCAAGTATGTCTTATCTTACGCACTGCGTCATGTTCAGTAGAACAAATTCAGATCATGTACATAAGGATCCCACGTTAATCCATTTTGATTCCCAGGAAGACTGCTCTATTGTCATTCGAGATTTTATCGAGACCAAGCTTAATGTTCGGTTCAACATAATTAACATTTGGAGAACATGTCTTTTTCTTCCTCGATTTTAGGCTATTAATCAGATAAATCTGCCAATAGTTTCAGTGAGATAAAGTGGCAAGTAAAGGAGTTATATGAAGGGTAAGTGCGATAATCAAATATAGTGTGAATTTTTGTGGATGATTTTGAATTACCTACTTTGCTGTGATAGTGGTTCAGCAGCATCTCACCAAACTTACGAAAAATTTACATTATCTTTTAACAATCAAACAAAAAAGGCTACACACAGGTACATGATAGTAGTTTTTGAATCAAAATGTTTCAACTATTTCTTAACCAATATTCATTTCAAGCCATGTGAGATACAGGTCTAAAAATTACATCCCTCCAATCTCTTCCTATGAGAGTCGTAAGCGGCGATGATTGACAAAGCCGCCAAATGAGCAGCATTCCATTTTTCACATGGGTGTGAGAAGGGTGTTGCTATAGTCAGGCCTTGCTATGTGTGCTTTTGTGATGTGGTGAAATTTAAACCGAAACCACCTCAGCACTCACAGCAGCGTTTTGTTATACTCAGAATGCTAAGTTAATATTAAACAGTCACCCACAATAATACCAGTCCCCCCCCCCCCCCCACAAAAATAATAACAGTATTTGAAAATACAATTAGATTTCGCTTGTTAACTAAGTTGCGCTTCAGTGATATGAATAAAGATGATGGTCAATTTGAATAACTTTAGTTTATTCTGTAAGTACTCACTTATCTGTGGTAACAAACGGATAAGTGTCCTGTGGAAGTATAACGCTAGCAACTATAGTACCTACATGATAGTACTTTGCGACCATGCTTATCATTAAAAAACAAGCGAATTCTGGAAACTCCATTACTGCATAAAGTAAGACATGACTTATACAGGATTATTGGTAAAATGCTCTTAGAGTTGACTTCTGCTAGTCCTGACAAACATTTCGAGATGTTTTTTTGTTTTCTTATATGTTTTTGACGGAATAAGCACGAGGGCCATCTGATGTTAAAAGTATCTTGTGGCTCTAATGTATTATTTCATATTTGTATTACCTTGCTCGATGTAAATAGTCAAAACTGTATTCAAAGGGAGCGCGGAGCGGTCCAGTGTTGCCGCGGCGGGCGCTCTTGACTCGGAATAGGCTTTAAAACAAAAAAAATATATGAAAACAATATCATACATAATTTGCATATCATTTTAGCTCATCTTAATATATTTAAACAGTTGTAGATAGATAGATAACACTTTATGGAGACACCATAGAAAAACTTATAAAGATAACAATACAATATATGATTAAGTGTAACAATAGGCGGTCTTATCGCTTGGAGCTATCTCTTCCAGACGACCTATAACCGGAGGAAAATATTTTACTAAATATCACAGACAGTGGTCTTCATATTGTAATGAAAACTGACTTACTATGATACAACTGCTATATTTACTTATCTTATATTCCATAATTCGGGAAAGCTAGGTAAAATACTAAAATCATGACAATATATAACAAACTAATGACAAAGAAAGCATCTAAAATATGTACAATTATAAATTAAATAAAATGAAAACAATTTAATGAATAAATATTTAACGCAGTTCATGAATAATACATACACCTAAATAAATATACATATAAATACATGTACAAAATAATATATTAATATATATGATCATACAATAAATTTTACCGACAAAAAAATCTCAGGATTGTTCCATGTCCCCTCGGTTAAATATCTGCAGTGCCTTATAATCTACATTATATAATAAATATAATCTACACTTTACCACGGGCGTCGTGGCGTATTCGACTGGGTTCCTGGAAGGTCACAGGAAGACACCAGCCGATGTATATCCGTGTGCAAACAAAAGGGCGGGAATCCACTCACCCCTTAACGGCTCGCTAGTTGCCCGTCGTAGGGCGTTTATTTTGAAACACCTACCCTAAAGTGACTGCAGTCCACTAAAGAAAGAAATTATATTCGAATAAATCTCCCTGACTTGGTGTCGAAGCACGTAGTCAGCTAAAGTAGATATCCGCCTTGCCGTTGCCTATAAAGTTCACACTGTAATAGTAATTTATTAATTAAATAATTTCTATTTTTAATTTAATAATTTCTATTTTCCATAATTTTCGTACCTATGTTGTTTGTATCACATTAGTGCAATGTTTATTTTTTCCTCTCCAGGGTGTTGAAAAAATGCGTATGAAACTCGTGAGCAACGAAATCATACGAACTTTTTCAAAGTTAAGTTAGTACTAGAACTTAGCTCACTTACATCATAATATAATATAGTGCTAAAATTGTCATAAGATATTAATGTTTATTTATTCATTTATTTGATCCCCAACATAATGTACACCGTTTCAAAGTACAATACAGAATATGTTGAGTGCCATTACTATTATAGAGGAAGACTACATGCGAAAAATGAGAGAAATACAATTTTGATTATGATTTTACATATATAAATTAATAATAACAGCGGAATTATAAATTCAATTACAATTTAGTGTTATAAATGAACAATAATAAAAGAAAACAGTGTTATAAAATTTACAAAAGAGAATTGCAATATATCTACTACTTAATTGTACAGTCACAAAGATTAATTAAGAGGCATTTCACATTTTGATGCGTGTATCGAAGATTTTAAGCGCTTGATTTACTATCATAGGAAAGATCTACAAATTGTTGAATAATTGATAAAAATAGAATAATCTGTTCCCTTTTCAGTTAATTTACCACATTTACAAATATTACTTCAAGTATTTTGTAGTGACCAATCCTCCGCACATTGTTTGACGAATTAACGTACACATAGCCATCTTCTGAGCTCTTCTATCTCTTGTATAAAAATTCATCAAATTAACTTATAAAAAAATCTATACGTCAGGCATATAATCTTGTTGACACATAGTGTACTAGATTATCGATAATTTATCATAATTATGGAATAAAAATTAAAGACCTTGCGCCAAAATTCACGAATTATATACGCATTTTAACACGATTTATTGCGTTAAATAAAGAGTAATTCCAAACAGATATTATATCAGAAGAAAGTGCATTCTCCAATTAATCTAATCTCAATTAACTGTGATACTAACTATGTTTTCTTGGTCAGGAAAAAATATTTAACATAACTCTAAATTATCATGATTTACTCATGCCAATTACACAATTTTTTATATCACAACTTATATTTATTTATTAATGAGTGCAAATATCAAAATAAGTTACTCACAGTCATGCTATTCCGTCCTCACTTCTTTCGCTTGTGCCTCTTTGATCTTAATGGTACGAAAAGTTAACACAGACAACAAATCAGGTGTGTCCAACAAACCATATGCAAGCTTAAAAAGAAATTAGAGGTCAAGCATTCGTCTTCTATCCGCTAAAGATTTCATTTTAAAATGATTCAATCTTTCAGGATAACTCGGTTCAACTCAACTGTTCAACTCATAGGCACTATAAAGGAACAACAATTGAACCTTAATATATGAGATTACAATAATATTTATAATATAATAAAATGAGCATGATAGTCTAATAATATAAATTGTATATAGCATTAAGAAAGAATGTCACGTGATCGTCTAGAACAATACCCATAAAATTGTTGTCATTTATCCATAGTTTTAAGTTCTTTTACAAGTAACTCAACATATTTAAGCCCACTTCACATTCACTCTTTAGAAAGAATTTACTTGTTGCACCAAAAACTTATTCCTTCGAATTCGGCGGTATAGCAACAGAAAAAGTGATAGTCCTATAGCACCATAAACTAAAAACAAATATGGCGACTTTGCTGATAATACATACTATTTCTATGTTGGCCATGCTGTCACATGTCATAAAAATCCAAACCAAGAAGTTTCCTTATTCTATAAGAAGACTAACAAACAAATTTAAAATCTGCTACTAGGTTTGACGCTTTCCTTGTTATAATATCAAAACCTATCATATTATGATGGTTTATAGTTTACATTTAGCGTATGATTTCAAAATTGGTGAAACTAGGCCTAATGTATGCAGTACTAAAATGTCGTTGCGTTGTTGATAACAATTAATAATTCGGTATGTGTGTAATATTATTAATAGCGTGTACCTATTATCTTTTTTTATGGTTTTTATGTCTAGTATTTCTTTATTTATATATTCTTTACTAAAATGCTTTTTTACTCACTGAAAACAGTATATAAAAAGCACTTTTAATAAGTGTACGGCATTTGTATTTAGAACACACCAACAAATCCGACCTCTATCTCAATGCTATAAAACCTTCTTGTGCAAAAAATACTCGACACAAACTCCTTGTGCAAAAATTACTCGACATACAAACTCCAGGGAAGTAAATATCGTTTTACAAGTTGGCCATCCTAATAATGAGAAAATAACTCTTAATCTAGTAATTGTTTTAAGTTTAAATAATCAACATCTTAACTAAGTTAACCATTATTTTTTTGTTCATTAAATGTCTATTTACGCTGTCAATCCTTCTTTCATTCAAGATATAAATTTATTTCATCATCCAAATAATTTTAAAACCTCGGCAACTGGCAAAAATATAATATTAGAATGTTATAATAATAAAGGCGACATATGTCAAAAGCAAGTATTAAGGGGTCAACTATAAGTAGGTATTTCGTATGAAATATTTCGTGTGGCGCCAGAATTTTGGCGCCAGAATCCTCATTATAGTTTCACACGTTTGAGCCATCGGAAACAGATAGGTATTTATTATAATTTAGCTATTGTGATGTAAAATGTGGAATTTTATTGGACTATCGTGATCAATAATAGATTTTTTATTACATACCGATATACTCCGAATTCTTTCGATAAAGCTTGTTGCCTACCTAGGTTGCAATACTAAAAAATATTGTTTATTTTAAAGGTTTCCGTACCAACCCAAAAGGCAAAGCGTGTCATTTTGCTTTCTGTCTGTCTGTCCGTCCGCCCGTATGTCGGGCGTCATCTATTAAATTGGAAAATATTACATAACTATCTTATTACCTAAAAACAGTTTGAATTATTTCTATTGTTTTAATTATAATTCATGATCTTTTTTTTCTAAGTATGATTACAAACAGTATCGCGTGCTAAGCGGAAGTCATATTTTAGAAATTATTAGAGTACAAAATTTTGTACTCCAATAATTTGTCAAATATTCATGGTCTTCCTTTTATTGAAGATACAATTTGCTAGTGAGATTCGATTGTAATTAATGACCCATCTATTGGTGCCATAAAAGTAGTTATAGCATGTTTATTGTACATTAGTGTCGATTCGACTTTCATAGTATTTAAAAAAAATGCAGATCTACTTCTATACAAAAATAAAAGTTTTTTTGTATTTTGAGTTAAAATTAATACAAATTCAATATAATACAAATACAAATAGTTTTTAGTGACCTAAGTTACATAGGTACAGATTAAATTTGAACCCATAGGTTCCCGAACTAGCTTCAGCTGTGTTTCAGGAACCCATAGGCTTCTCCCATACAGATTATGACACTGGCACTTACGTCTAATATTAACTATCCGGGGCTTACAATATTTACTTAGCGCTTAAGGAACATATAGTGTGTGTATGTGTGTGAGTATCTGTGTGTAGGTGAAGTGTATGAGTGTAAGTGAGCTTGTAGTGTATGTTGTGTGTATACCATTATAATATTAAAATTTCTAGTATTAAAAGTACATATTATATAGGGTAAGTCAATAAAAGTCCGACTTACATGCATGTGAAGAATAGCTAATAGCGAAGAAGTGATAGCTCAGTGGCTTTGGCTATGGACTGCCGCGCAGCAGGTCCATGGTTCGAATCCCGCCGCGGGCTTGAGCTTCATCGCATGGTGGTAGGGCATTTGCGAATGCTCGCCTGGCTAGCGACCACCCTCAAGTAGAAAATCTGTCGCCAAGCACCTAACGGTGTGTTCCGGCAGCTGTCCTTGAGAGCCAGTAATTCTAGGTCAAGCCTGTTAACACCTTCGACCACATCATCACTTACCATCAGGTGAGATTGTGGTCAAAGGCTTACCTATCAGCAATAAACAAAAAACAAAAAAAGAATATTTTGATAAAGAAATCTTACTACACAGTTTATGATTACTTAAACGACAAAAATGCTTGGACTGGTTCGCCTCTGCCAAGCTAGCGCCTGTCACCTACGTAATGTAAATTAAGTATTGTAATAATTTTACTATATAGTATGTACTTAACACATTGTTAAAAAACGTTTAAAAGAATGGCCCCGAGTTTCTTGCCCGTTCTTCTCGCAGTGGCTCTATAATTTTTGTTTGCTGAACGTGGCAGTACAATGTAGTATATTTCAATATTAAAATTTGTAATTGACCTTCATAAGAGCGTCGTAGACGCCTAAATTGAATAAATGATTTTGACTTTGACTTTGAACGAAGTGATGGCGTATAGAACAATCTAATTCGGCTCGCCTCGTGACCGGCAACAAGTGTTAAAGTGATTTTTTGCGAAAAAATATAAAAAAGTAAGTAAAATCAACCTGATTTTTGACCAAATGTCCAGTATGAGCTAAAGGGTTGACATAATATGTGGTAACAAAATGGTTTTGAAATATTTGCCAGTTTTTGTATTTTTCGTATTCTAACCTATAAATGTTCAACGATGAAGTCGTAATTCTTTTTCAAATTTCAATCACTCCCGGTCAGTTGGTATAGATGGCCATAATTTTTCGGGGAGAGATGTCCATAAAACTCTAAATGTAATTTCAAGAATACCTTTTATCCTTACGTTTTCTACAGATGCCAAACATCTACGTGAGGAGACGGTGGCTACTCGAGGTGTCTGGGCTGAATATTATACTTTAAAAATGCTATCGCTGAAGGGCAAAAAAAAACAATGACAGTCTATAGGACGTCAATTATTTATGGAATACCCTAAAACACATAAGAACGTAGACTGAAAAAAAAAAACACTAAAAAACACTAAAATTGAACACCAAAATCCGCCTATTACTGTTACTGTTCTCGCCTTGAAAAACAGCTGGTAAAGTGCTTCTTTTACTCTATAGTCATTCCACAGCAGGTCTATTATGATGCTAGAGATCGCGAATAGAAACGGTATCATTTTATTGTCTATGCCAAGCCACAGATCCCATTACTGTACTAAAATAAATATCACCACTGCCTCCAAAATTTTATGAAGTGAGCAAACATACCAAGCATGTAAGCATTCTTTTGACATCTAAAGATCATATAGAAAAACGCAAAATAAAAAAAGAAGAGGCAGAAAAAAAGAGGAAGACAAACGCAGAGGCTGGTGGTGGAAACTCCTACAAGATACAACTAGTTGAAGACTGGCTTCAAAGCAGAATATGTATGCTGTGGGAACATGAAAATTGCACAGAGTATGAAGATTATTTGTTTACTAGACGACAATAAGAATAAAAAGCAGGTGACCAGGTCTCTAAGAGTAAGGGAGTAGGAAACTTAATAGCCATCACACCCAGAGCTCTACGGCCATCACTCCCTGGCACTTTGGGTGAGTTAGCCAGTCGTATTTTTTTAAATGACTGATTAGCCTATTTTTTGTTGATATTGTGACGGAATATGATTAAGTTTTCATGAGAAATATAATTAAAGTTTTGTTTCAAATCGAAATCGTTATTTTAATCATCATGATTTCTCTGCGTGATTATATGTATTATGTATTTATGTATAATTTCTCTACAATATGTCTTCAAACTTAGTAGGGCTATCTACCGTATCTATTATATCTACCCTATAATAGATACGGTATAAACAATCCACTTCTTCCAATCTGCTTTTATGGTCCCACCTGTAGTTAGGTGATGATGGTGATGATGTGTTCGAGGCTGCCATGGACAGCTGCCGTTATGCGTTTTCCGTTAATTATCTTCATTTTCATCAACCGGAAATGGCCAGCTACTGAATGAGGTTTTTCTGAAAGATATGCTTGAGCTTATATATCATTTTTCAAGTGTTTATTTAGTAACACACTAATTTCGTACAATAAAAGTGATAGTTTTTGAATAGACTGTACCATATTACCATTATATTTTTTTCAATATAGCCAAAAAAAACAGAAAGGCAATTAAAGTTATCTTAATTTTAAATGAATATCTGTAAACGTATTTATATGTGGGGTTATTGAGGACGTTCAGCATGTATTGATGGAGTGCGGAATGAAAGCTATAGGATATTCTGTTTTAATAGAAAAAGTATAGGATATTGTATACTGTAATTGTGTACTAGCGAGTCCTATGTCAGACCAGATGGTTCAAATGTATAGACTATCTGAGTTAGCCTTACAATAGTTAGTTGGTAAGTATTTTGGCTTCACTGGGCGATGTGGTCGCTTAGCAACAAAGACCATAAAAATAATTTAAAAAATTGCTATTACAATGTAAATACGCTTACAGCAAATTAAAAAAAAAACATTTAATTATGATTTTAAAACCCTAAACTTGAGAATTATGGAAACTCTTCCCCTCCCCCAGCCTCTTAATTCTATGAAGGTATTTTGTATCGCAAACTGAGAACTAAACTTTTTTGGTTACAAAAAATTGTCCTAACGCGTAATAAACGTTACAAAAACGATCTTTTGAACAGTTTGATAAATATCGAAATATATTATATACATACCTTACATTATTAACTTTGCACTCAATAACTGACTAAATTGATTTTGGGTCACGATAATCGTGAGGAAAAATCAGTGAGCACCATTGTGGTTCAGTGTTTAAAAGGCAGTTGTTAAAGTTTCGTAATCTACACCATTTTTTTTTCTCGAACTCCGAATAATAAGTGTTACCCGACGAAATCAATGTTAAGACGGTCAGGGACATGATACACAACTAAAAAAACAAAATAATTAATATAAATAAATAAAAAAAAAAAAAAAAAAAAAAAAAAAAAACATTTATTTCAGATATAAATCCATATTGTACACGTTAAATTAGCATTTGAAAATAAAAATTTTAAGATTTTGAATTACATCACATGTCATACATATTATAATTCTTATCTATAGTTAGTCATATTTTAATATATACATTAATGTCAATAATATAATGCAAATAATAATTAACGAAGGGAACTTTTTGAAATGTTGCAATCGCGCCTGTATATCATTATTCTTGAAACCTTTAACAGTCTGCATGTTTATTAATGATGAAACGAATGAACGACCCTTTATTATTGTTTATAATATTTTGTCATGTTAATTTGCTCTAAAATGTTTTTTTTTATGTTATTGTGACGGAACAAGCACGAGGCCCACCTTATGTTAAGCGGACTAACCTCTGCCTATAATAGATGCATTTCGTCACAAGTCACGAATTGCACTGCGCCCGTCACCTTTAGACATACTTAGTTGTTAAGTCTCATGTGCCTGTTATCTCACTGGCTCTCTGTGTTTGACGACAGATTTTCTACTTGAGGGTGGTCGCTAGCCAGGTGGGCATTCGCAAAATGCCCTTCCATCATGCGTTGTTGCTCAAGCCCACGGTGGGATTCGAACCAGGATCTCGCAGCACCTGTGTGGTGTTTCGAGCACGATCTGCGACGCTAGAAAACATATCTTAAAGGCCCTATCCCACTATCTCTGAGAGAGAAAAATCTTGGAATTAAATACTTGACAAGCCAATCCCCGTCTATTTTCGTAAATATATTATTAGATATGTCACATCAAAAGAGCCTTAGTAAAAGGTACGTGTGTCGGTCTTTCGGTCTTGAACGTTGAGATGGGTGATAGAGCTTGGTTGCTACCTCTGTAAGATTGGAAGGCATAGGGAGATGCAAAAGTACTTGGGAATCGGTGTGTCCATACAGAATTCCCAAAATTTTACATCGGCCATTCTGCAAACTAGCATGGATGGATAATTATAGATATTAGAATCCAAGTTTCGTCACACATCACGTTTGTCCATCATCCCTCAATTTCTGTACCGACTAATCAAAAAACGACAAAATCCAACGCGGGCTCCTTTAAAACCTGGGTTCATAGTCTTTGTTTAAAACATACTTACCATCATCAGCAGCATATCATTACATCAGCTGGCAGTTTGGTGAATACCCATGAGGCATCATTTCCTCGAATTTATATATTATTTTACCTGTTTGGTGCTAAGTTTATATTGTCGATACACCAACATTAAAACATGACGCTGATTTGTTTGTTGTTTGATCAGGTCGGATTTTACCATTAGTGACTTTTAATTGCAATATACTAAGTGTTTGGTTCACGTCGTGGTTCATTTTTCAAGTTAAAGTTTCTATTTAATAGAAGTTTCTACTATCAAATTGTTAAAAACCGAACACGGAGTTTTGGGCGTTTGTTAGTTGCATCTTCTCCAAACGCAGCATTGATATTGCGAGCTGTCTTTGCTATGTTAGAACCACATCGGTCTCGTGTTTGAATATTACCTAGGTACTTAAGTACTCACATTTGTTATTGTGTCCATGTGTATCATGGATTAAGTATTTATTGCAAGAAAAGCTTCATAATTTTAATATGACGTATATTAGTTCTGCATTTTATATAATACGTTTCCTAGAAAAGAGTTTTATAGATAAGAATTAAATGGGTACTGGCTACCAGCAACATAAATAATATAATCAATAAAAAAATCTAAGTTATAGTTAAGTTATAAAACATTGTCCATTTCAAATCACACTATAGACACATGAATAAATAACCGTTTATTCATGTGCTATAGTGTTGTCTTTGCCGCTTTTTGCGATTGGGTCACAGCCTTAACTCTTCACAATAGATAATAATTATACATATACCAATAAATTTCCAAGAATATGTATATTAACTGCACTATCGAGAAAAATATCACTCACACATCTTCATGTTCAGTTGATTCCGAGATGCTGAGCAAAGTGGTCGTGTTATGCGCTGTGCTGGGAGTAGCGTTCTCAGCCTTGGGGATCGGCAAGCACGAGCCAAAGCCGGATAAATATAGTAAGTGAAATATACGTACTAACTTATAAAAATATTAGTAGATTTTGTGAAAACAGGAAACTATCGAAATATCGTCTCTTGTAGAATTAAGTTTAATTTTAATTAGGTAAATATAAATGATAAGGGGACAGGCGTGTTCCCCAAACTAGGCTGGTGACTTCGAGGTTTTAACAGGGCTTCACAATAGATAATTAATGTTAGTACGATGTATATAATTATATACATAAGTTTTAAGAGTTCTGTCCCCAAAGGTCACAGCGGGTTCCTAGATATACGTGACCCTGCTATCTGTCTGCTTATTTTGTTTATAAACGATATATTCACATGAAATTTAAATATTTTGTATATTATATATACATTTTTAAGAACCTATATATAGTTTTGTACCGTTCAAAGTCGTCTAGTTCTAACTAAATAATTATAGCTGTAAGTATGTCTGTATATGACAACGTGAATCGATCTATAAGATTATAAATAGATTAAAATTATTAACTTCACATCTGGAACTTCATTAAACTAGTCGTTTAGTTTTGTATTACTGTTTATTACTCGTAAATCACCCTAAAAATTAAAAACAAAGAAAATGAAACAACTTTTAAAATTACTAAAGCATTTTATAATTATAAACAAATCCTTTAACTATATTAAACAGTACCTAACTACTTAGAAGATAAAACTATATAATTACTTGTCTTCTTGTTGCTGTGCTTGGTTTTTATCCGCAGTTCCAAAAAAGCAGAAGATACTAATTTCAATTGTTTTTTTTTGTATGTTTATTACGCGATTACGCCACCTATTATAAACTGATTTGATGTTTTTTTGATGGGTACAGTATACATACACCTCAAAATTGGTTCCATTTAAATGTCATCAAAATTGGCTTAGTAGTTTTTAAGTTATAGTTAATTTACTCAAAAATTCGTATATCTGGATGATTAAAATCATTGCAATTACACATTTGTCAGTGGATGATCTTGAAAGCATTATGAATGACTAAAAGAGTAAAAAAAATATTTAAAACAAATCAAGACTGATTTCCAATCCAACGATGGCATGTACAAAGTAACTCGAGGAAATCTGACCATGATAGTTATATATACAATAGTACATAATTTTGAAGCGCTCCTAGCGAAGTTTTCTTAGCCATTCTGACTCGATCAGCAAAGTTAAGCAACGTCCGCCTCGGTCATGAGTTGGTTGGTAACCGCTGGTGACATTACTACTGAGCGCTTCCGTGCTTCGGAGGGCATTTTAAGCCGTCGGTCCCGGTTGTTGTCTTAGGATGGCAGTCGTTATAGCATGGTGGTAGGGCATTTTGCGAATGCCCGCCTGGCTAGCTACCACACTCAAGTAGAAAATCTGTCGCCAAGCAACTAAAGGTGTGTTCCGGCAGCTGTCCTTGAGAGCCATTAATTCTAGGTTAGCCTGAACACCATTTTCAACCACATCATCACTTACCATCAGGTGAGATAGTGGTCAAAGGCTAACCTATCAGACATATTTATATATGGAATCAATATGGTAACCGACTTCAACAAGTTACTTCAAACTTGGAAGTTGTCTCCATATTTTATAAGGTTTTTTTTACTGTTGTTAGTTAAAAATCTCTAAACCCGACGACATTTTTTTTATTTTCGTTGCGTTTTATCGTTCCATTGAAATTAAAACTGCAAGTTATATATATTTACGAAATCGTTTTTTAAAGCCCTTTATTTTGGGGCCCTCTTCGATGGGTTTGGAAGTAAAAAGAATATCTTTTCTTACAATGTGGCATTTATATCCGCCAGTTTGTTTTTTATTTTTTTATGTAGTTAGTGTCACTTGGGTTATCAAGAGAAATCTAATGATAAGTACCTCACACATTTAAATTAGTTAAGCCGTTTAGAAGTTATGGTGAAATAAAGTAATTCAAAAATACACATACGTACATATACATACATGAACCCTTAAAACATAACATTGCTTTTTGGAGCAGTGTTTAAAAATATAAGAATCTTGAATCTTTTCATCTTTTCTAGAAAATTTTGAAGCAATTATAGGTGAGCAGTAGCAGATATGCACTGCCGTGCTGTAGGTTCATGGTTCGATCCCTACCGAGTCGGCTTAACTTCACCGGATGGTGGAAGAACATTTTGCGAATGCTCGCCTGCATATGTACACCTCAAGTAGAAAATCTGTTGTCAAAAACCTAACATTGCGTTCCGGCAGCAGTCATTGAGAGCCAGTAAAATTAAGCCACAAGAGACTTAACAACTGTTTGTCTCAGGGGACGAGTACAGTGCATTTCGTCACTTATTAACGCAGTGCAGTTCGTCGCTCAATCTTATCAAAGAATGTCAAGGTCGTATTTAATATCGCACTACCGACGTCATAACAATTTATACTTCGTTTTTGATGCGTAAAACAGTTTTACAGTTGCTTCAATGCAATATTCATAATATAAATTATGAGACTACTTGTTTGTAACCATAGAGCAACTCGAACAGAAGGCAGAAACCATTCGCAACGTTCCCCCCTGCCAAATTACAAGCCCAAGTGGGCATATGCATTCAATAAAGCTAGTTACGCGAGTAAACATTGCCACATCATTGAAATTCCAAACTGCTAACTAATTAACTTACTTCTTCAAACTTACAAAAGGATGGTGTTACATTTCATTTGTTAACAAATTCATATCGTATTTTGTTATATAATTACATTTAGACACCACATACATACATATACGAGTATTGAGAACGTTAAATCACTTCATCGATGGACAAAGTAGCGATGTTAAGTACCTTTTGTGTCGATAAATTTGTGTGGTCGTGTATATATGTAGTAGACAAATTGTTATTGTGGCTTTATGTACACGACCTATGTGGCTTATCTATTGTAGAATATTATTATTGGCTATTATTATATGAATTCAAAATGGCAACAACTGTGTTACTAACAAGCTTTTTATATTTGACTAGCTTTCCGGCCGCGGCTCCGCCCGCGCGTATGTCGGTTATCGCGCAAAAACATTACTTCTTTTTGCGCAGTTGGATAAAAACTATCCTATGTTTTTGCCGGGTCTCAAACTATTTCCATACCAAATTTCATTCAAATCGGTCCAGTAGTTTTGGTGTGAAAGCGTAACAGACAGACAGAGTAACTTTCGCATTTATAATATTATAAGTGCTGATTGACCACTATCGCACATATTAAATAAGTCAACCTAGAATTACTGACTGACACTCAAGGACAGCTGCCCGGCTGCACCGTTAGGTGCTTGGTGACAGATTTTTTACTTGTGAGTGGTAGATAGCCAGGCAGGCGTTTGAAAATATATAACGTACTAAATTGAATGCCACCCCACTTCATGTTAATAAAATGGACCAATGGCTGAAATGTGCCCTCTGAAGTACGGAAGCGCAAAGTAGTAAATATCACAAGTGGTTAACCATTCCAAGTAATGACCGCAGCGGACGTTGCCTATAGTTGATTGGTTAGGAACGGTCGGTTCGAGAACGGTACAAAATTATAATATGTCGTAGGCATGAGAAGAGATATACCACACTTCGGGTATTTAAACTTACGTCATATATAATGTCACCTGCAAATTATTACACAATTAATTATAAATTAAGTACGTACAGACTTATTCTATGAATTCAAACCTTTATCTACATCATTAAGATAACACCTATTTTACTTCTCGATAAAAACTATTTGAACGTAATAATATGTTGCTAATGCTTTTCCCCTCTGGAAGTCTGAGTTGCTCTATGTTCGCAACATATTAATTACTAGCTTTCCGGACGCGGCTCCGCCCACGCGTATGTCGGTTATCGCGCAAAAACATTAACCTCTTTTTGCGCAGTTGGATAAAAACTATCCTATGTTTTTTCCCGAGTCTCAAACTATATTCATACCAAATTTCATTCAAATCGGTCCAGTAGTTTTGGCGTGAAAGCGTAACAGACAGACAGACAGACAGAGTTACTTTCGCATTTATAATATTAGTACTGATAATATAAGTTCACCGCGAATCGAGTTAAATTGAAACAAGTAACGATCGGACATAGTTTATAAGCGTCACAATAGCACTCCTAAGTCCTAATCAGCTAACCGGCCTGCCGGTCGTGACAGTTGAGGAGAAGAACTAAATGTATTGTATAATAATACAGTTTAACTCTGCCTTACAGAAGATATAGAAGGGTGCTACATAAAAAAGTTGGACGCGGTGATCCCTCTAGGAGAAGCACGTCCCTCTTTAGAAAGTTGCATGGAGTACCGATGCGGCAATGAATGGGTGACTTACGTTAGGTAAGTAATGATGTCGTATGATGATTGATGCGTAATTAGTTCTAGTATCTTAAAAGGGCTTAGCAGAGTTTGAGCACTCTTATAACGAAGCAGAGCGCTTCAAAAGAGGGTTTGATGTAGCAATCGTGTTGACTTTGACTTGGAGTACCGTTATGGCCAAATAAGCGGCATACAGTACAGTACATGCATGAGTAGGCATCTGTAGAGATCTTTGAGTCAAAAATTATGCGACAATTTTTTTTTTTTTATTTATATAAGCAAGCATTTGACCGCTGTCGTACCTGATGGAATGTGACGACGCAGTCGACAGTGGAACAACCACTATGTCCCCTGATGGTAGATGGTGATGTGGTCGAAGATGTTGTTCAGGCTAACCTAGAATTACTGGCTCTCAAGGACAGCTGCCGGAACACACCGTTACGTGCTTGACGATAGATTTTCTACTCGAGGGTGGTATAGCTAGCCAGGCGGGCATTCGCAAAATGCCTTAACGTGCCCTCCGAAGCACGGAAGCGCTTAGTAGTAATGTCACCCGCGCTCATCCATCCAAGTCATGACCGAGGCGGACATTGCTTAGCTTTGCTGATCGGTTCAGAATGGCTAAGCAAACTTCGCTACGAGCGCTACAATTGTTATGGGGTCTGCAGTCATTTTTAAAAATCTAGCCAGACACGTTTTAGCCATGTAATAGAGGAAGTGCTATCTACTAAATACAATTCCTTACTCCGGTATGTTATTGTAAACTTCTGTGTCAGGAACCACGTTCAATTATTCTAAACGAGGAAACGATATTCCGCAGCGGCTTTTTACGCACATAACAAAGAATTTTGAATTGCTAGAAGCGTAGCTTGCCAGTTCAACTAGGATAAGTGACGTCCTCTGCGGCCATGACAATGGGTGGTCACTGGTGACCTACCAAGAACGTCGGTCCCGGTTGTTGCCATACAAATGACGCCGTGGCCGTGCGTATTTGAACTAATTTTACTAACCGACTTCTAAAAAAGGAGGAGGATCTTAACTCGTCTGTATTTTTTTATTTTGAGTTTTTGTTTTTGAGTCAGGTAGGTACACTCCAATAATTGAAAAATAGATTACACATCTTGATGATATAGTCGTTGACAATGAATGACAATCGATCCCGTAAGTACCTATAAGATACGTAAGTAGCAAGGGTCATAATAAGAATGTAATTTTTTTTACCGAGAAATAGAACCGACTTCATTATCCAAAAGTGTGAAATAACTTGTTGAAGTCAGTACCATGCGCATAATATTGTGATAATAGGTACTTTTGAACTATCATGGTACCGACTTCAACATGTTATTTCACACTTTTGTTGTATATAATAAAAGTATTACTTACTTATATATTTTTCATCAATACATTTTTGATTTGGTGATTTCAGTTGTGGCGCTGTGGGGGTGTCACCATCACAAGAACTAGTCCAAGACTTGAAGAAGCCCTATCCTGATTGCTGCCCAAGAGTGCGAGAACGTATCCAGCCAACAAAATCCACGGAAGTTACAGATAATAAAGTATAATTTCATTGAAATATTATATTTTAGTCGTTTTAATTACTAGACTATGCCCGGAGCTCCAGCCGTGTGAATTTATCGGGCTCCTTCGGGAGCTAACCGCATAGCGAGACACATTTAACCATGAAGATCGCATGGTTTGCCGGATGGGTTAATCTTTAGCGGGTCGCCGCCTAACTTTGTTTTTAAACCTATTTTTTGTTTTAAAAAACCATGGTTTTCACCACAGAAAAGAGAATAGTATTTTATATCTCTATGGTCACATAGATGTACGGATTAAAATTTCCAACACAGATTTATTACGTATATAAGGATGATTGGTCAAATTTAAGCGAAATTCGATATGAAAATTCAATATCACGTAGGAAAGGATCCAAAAAATAATTTTAAGACAGTTGCTTTCCAGATAATGATTTTACACTTTAATCAAGCAGTTATGACAATTATTATTTACCCTTAATTTTCGCCACCACACGTGCACCGCGCATTGAGAGTTACTTTCCGTGACCCTTATTGTATTGATCTGAATTGATCCCTTTTAATTTAGACTGATATTTAGAATTTTAATAGATTTCTAGGATCGACCGCGGAGCACGAAAATCTTTTCTCTCGGCAAGACCCGAGTTTTGTCGAACCCGAACCACATGCACCAGATAGCAGAGAAGGTTCTGTCCCACCTATTGATGTCCTGATTCTTCATGGAGCGTATGTGCTCCGATAGTCCAGTGAAACCGTTTCTGCACATTTTTCTAACGTTAAATTTACCAAAATCACAGGGAATCATAGGTAAACACAGGGGACTCTCTATGGGTCTATCTTTAGGAGAGCGAAATAGATGTCTAATTTTTTTTTATGCTTTTGTGATTGAACACGCACTAGACCCGACCTCTGCCTATAACAGATGCATTCGATTTGCACTGCGCCCACCACCCTGAGACACTTTTTTATGCCTGATAGGTTAGCCTTTGACCACTATCTCACCTGATGGTAAGTGATGATGTGGTCGAGCATGTTGTTCAGACTAACCTAGAGTTACTGGCTCTCAAGGACAGCTGCCGGAACACACCGTTAGGTGCTTGGCGACAGATTTTCAACTTGAGGGTGGTAGCTAGCCAGGCGGACATTTGCAAAGTGCCCTACCACCATGCTGTAACGACTGCTACCCTAAGACAACAACCGGGACCGACGGCTTAACGTGCCCTCCGAAGCACAGAAGCGCTCAGTAGTAATGCCCAACAAGCGGTCACCTATCCAAGTCATGACCGCGGCGGACGTAAAAAAAAAGCAAAAACAAAGCACAACTTTAAAACAAAGCACAACTTGTTGTGCTTGGTGACAAACTACTTGAGGGTGGTAGCTAGGTCATTCGCAAAATGCCCCACCACCGTGCTGTAACGACTGCCATCCTAAGATAACAACCGGTACCGACGCCTGCTTAACGTGCTCTCCGAAGCACGAGAGCGCTAAGTAGTAAAATGACTCGCGGTCACCCCTCCAAGTCATGACCACAGCGGACGTTGTTCAACTTAGCTGATCTGTTAAGAACGGCTAAGCAAACAACGCTACGAGTGCTTCAAAAAAACAGACTTATTCATAAGTGACTGACGGATATATAACAGTTCGTAATTTTTTTTTTTATAGAAAACCATGAGTAATTTTTTTCAATCTCAACAGAAAAAATACTTGACGTTCCACATTGTACATAATTACCAATACTGTGAATCAAATCGACTTATCAAAATTACTCATCAAACCACTATCATTTATTTGAAAGTGTTGTTTAGAACCCCTGATAGCAGATGCTGTTTCACAAACCACCCTCTCTCATTAACTCATTTTAACACTCTACACTCACATGATTCCCTCACATACACAGACACTTTAAAACAAAATACACAAATTCAAACATGCATACCTATATGTACTACAAATATTAGAATACTCACTCATTAAAGTACTTTCCCTTATGTATTTCTATAAGTGCACTTTTCACATTTTAACCGACTTCCAAAAAAGGAGGAGGTACTGAATTCATCTGTTTTTTTTTAATGTTTGTTACCTCAGAACTCTTGACTGGCTGAACCGATTTTAAAAATTCTATTTTTGTTTGAAAGCTGATGCTTGTCGTTTGGTTCCATTTTAAATTTAATCAATATTGGTCAAGCCGTTTTTGAGTTACGCTCCTATAACTGAAAAATATTCACCTATCTTGATGATATAGTCTTTGACATAGAATGAGAATCGATCCAGTAAGTAACAAGGGTCACTAAATAGAGTGAAAATTTTTTTTTACCAAAAAATGGAACCGACTTCAACACCCAAAAGTGTGAAATAACTTGTTGAAGTCGGTACCATGATAGTTCAAAAGTACCTATTATCACAAAATTGTGCACATTTTTCATCTTTAATATGCGGAATGGGGGCCCTGGTGACCTGTATTACAGGTTTAAGTATAAAGGAATATATTTTATATAATCTCATTCGGTAATATTCCAATTATGAAATTAAATACAGACTTTTATTGGCATATTTTATGTACATACTTCTTTAAGAAAATTAAAAAGTTAAATTAAAGCATTGTTCTCCTAACAAAACAATGCTTTAAAACAATTTTTTAATTATTAACGTACAATGTGTGCCGACAAGGAGGTTTCAATTCATTTTAAGCACACATTATCTATGGTGAGCGAGATGCGCGCGCAACGCGCTGCGCTGGTTCCGAGCCAACAGACCAATAACAGACTTTTTCCATTTTGGCGCTATTTCGTACATACGAATTTGAGTAATATTTTATTGGATAAAACTTTAGTAGCAAAAATGTCAAGCAACACCCACGAAACTGATGATTTAACTCCACCTGACATTCTAGAAACAGCTACGAAACTGACGAATAGTCTTTTGCCAGAAAAATCAAGAAAAGCGTATAGCCACAGAGAGTTGAAATACAGGTAAAAAAAATTAATATAGCCATGAGATTAAATAAAGTAGTGTATGCAACTGCATATAATTAGGTATTAAAACACTCGTGAAATCTTATTTTGAAACTCGCCTGCGGCTCGTTTCAAAAAACTACACTCATGTTTTAATACCCTCTATTATATGACAGTTGCATAAACTACTAATGTAGTATCTCATAATCTTTATATATAAAAATAACGTGTAACGTTGTTTGTCCACGATGGACTTCTAAACTACTGAGCAAATTTTAAATTTGATTTGCACACCGTGTGCAATTTGATCCAAATTGAAAGATAGGATAGCTTACGTCTCAATTTATAGTCGTAATTACCCGTAAGAAGCCAGGGCGGGCCGCTAGTCTTCAATAAATTAGGATACCTTTGTGGAAAGAAGAATAAAGAATATTGTATATATTGAGCAGACCACGTTTTTCTTTGGGCTACCTTCTACCCCCTTTATACACTTTTTGACTTAAAAATATGTGTACCGTATCACAATATCTATAGAGGGAAATGCGGTCATATTTTTTTAGAAAGAACTCTATGTAATACGTTCCCAACCGAGCAAGTTGCAAGCGGAGTATTTTTATTTTTATGTTAAGTATTGTGTCGGAACAAGTTCGAGGCCCACCTGATGTTAAGCTGAATAACCTATAACAGATGCATTTCGTCACAAGTCACGAATTGCACTGCGCCCAGTTCAGTTCATAAGTCCGACAGTTCATAAGTCTCATGTACTGTAATTTCACTGGCTCTCAAGGACTGCTGCCGGAACACACCTTAGGTGTTTGGCGACAGATTTTCTACTTGAGGGTGGTCGCTAGCCAGGCGGGCATTCACAAATTCCCTTCCACCGTGAGGTGGAGCTCAAGCCCGCGGCGGAATTAGAACCATGGACCTGCTGCGCGGCAGTCCATAGCCAATGCCACTGAGCCATCACTGCTTCAATAGCTAATTTAATCAAAAATAATTAGGTACCATTAACATATCTTACTAATATATAATAACCTTGCATAATTGTCTGTCACGTTTTCTGAATCAGGTCTAATGAGGCAGCTAAACGTGCTTCTACACCAATTTTGTGGCAAGCGTATAAATCCATGACACGGAACCATTGTTAACTGAGAATAAATTTGCAAAAATAAATACAGTCATACATTTCTATTAGTAATTATTATTCTTAATATAATTAACACGAAGCACACAATATTTTATTATGTTCATTTCGGTATTACCACTACCTTGCGCATGTACCTATTTGCATCCGAAATTATAATCATTAGAAAATATTGAAGCAGTTTTGTTACGTTATTGACGATAAATACGTGTGGCCGATAAGGCACAGGACCAAAAAATTAAGCTAGGACAAAAATCTCACCTGATGGTAAGTGATGATGTGGTCGAAGATTTTGTTCAGGCTAACCTAGAATTACTGGACTCAAGGACTACTCTCAAGGACAGCTGCCGGAACACACCGTTAGGTGCTAGGCGACAGATTTTCTACTTCAGGGTGGTAGCGACCACCCTGAAGTAGAAAATCTGCCAGGCGGGCATTCGCGGTGAAGTTCGAACCCGCGGCGGGATTCGAACCATGGACCTGCTGCGCGGCAGTCCATAGCCAATGCCACTGAGCCATTACTGCTTCATCCGCCGTGTAGGTACTTAATACTTTTAAAAAGACGGAATTGTAAAGCGTTTCTGTTGTTTAGAAAATCAAAAACTGCGTAGTAGTAGAATAGAGTCTGAATCTGCTTTCTTAATCAAAATGTGTTTCACATGCAACTTAATTTTTTTTTGTATGTAATAAATAAACTTATAATCATATGGCCTTATTTGAAAAATTATTTCATCATTAGAATCCTACATCATCCCTGATGAACATAAGGTATAAAAATAGATATATAATGTATGTTTTTTTTGTAAATTTTATTTAATACCCGTGCGAAGCTGGTGTACAACAAAGTGTGTAGAAAAAAAATAAAAAAAAATAAAGTAAAGACATGATATTTTTTAGATAAATAATAGATGTTTAAAAAATTTAATAATTGTCGGTCGCTTAGTTAAGTTTTGGAAAATACGATGAGCTCCCGGTCCCCACGGACCCAACGTCTCTACACCAAATGGCTCAAATATGTAACCCATACCGAGGTTAGCATATTTGCTTTTAACATATTTGGCTCAACGAATAAGCATTGCAATTCAACGGGGCAGTGCTGCCAGCATGCTGGGCACGCTGCCAACTGGGAGTGGGCTGGAGCATTTGGACTGCCTATGAGTCTGCTATGACTTATAGGCTGTCTAGATGCTTTTATTGTAGTAGCTGTAATGTTGTGTATAGTTCGTAGTATTTTGTTTAATAAAGGCATACCGCCGGTAAAAAAAAAAAAAAAAAAACGGTATATCTTTCTAAATAGCCTTATTTTCCAGGCCTTATTGTATAACAATCCGATGGAGTTTAGGGGCTCCCATCTCCTAAAGAGCAGTTCAGAAATGCCTCCAGTACGCAGGTCTTACTGTAATCGATGAAGCTCATTATAAATAGTAGGTACATTGAATTAGACTTGCTCGCCGACGCTATCCTTCGACAAAAACGCATGTTCCTGCGGGATTAACCTCCATAAATTGTTTTTTGATCGTTGTGAAGTGACGAGGTTGTTGATTTACTCACCTGAAGCCGTTACGCGTTGCACCTGTCCATTAAATTTTTAGTTTTTCTTTTCTCGTCCTGCTTGATACTGCCCAGTCACTTCGAGATGTATGTTCTTATATTTTGTTCAGCCAGTAATTTTACTTAGCGCTCTTCATGCCTAAACACAGTAGTGCTTGTACACATCTGTTTTGAGGCAGAATACCTGACAATGTAGTTATTCCCACCAAGACGGACTCCTACTAAAGATAACTGGATAGTCCACTGCTAAACATAGCCTTCCCCAATTAGGGGGGTTTGCCATAATTCCCATCCTTGGACGTAAAAATTTGACTAAATTTAAATTAAACAGTGATAATCACGATTACAGCACTATAGCACATGAATAAATATATGGTTATTTATTCATGTGACTATATAGGTATAAAAATAAAATAGCGGTACCAGGTTTTAGATTAGCAAAGACAAATAAAAGGTCCTACTTTGGTAATTGTGTACGGTTTTATAATAAAAAATGTAAACAAACATTGTGATAATTTTATGACATAATTTGTAACACATTGTTAAAAAAAATGCCTAGTTCTAGCTGTTCTTTTCGCAGTGGCTCTATACAATTTTTGTTTGCTAAACGTGGCAGTACAATGTAGAATGTTTCAATATTAAAATATGTAATTAACCTTCATACGAGCGTCGTAGACGCCTAAATTTTAGAAATGATTTTGACTTTGACTGATAAACTCTGATTCTGAGCAGAATTTGTCTGGGGAGAGATGTGAGGGGCAGACGTTGGTAGTTACATTTTCTAGAAGAGCATATTATGTTGTGGCCAGAATGATGATACATTTCGTTTAACAGATTTGGGGCTAAGTTGGGGCAAATTACAGACAAATGAGACTTAAAAACTATGTCTCAAGGTGACGGGTGCAGGGCAATTCGTGACTTGTGACGAAATGCATCTGTAATAGGCAGAGGTTAGTCCGCTTAGCATCAGGTGGGCCTCGAGCTTGTTCCATCAAAATAATATCTAAAAAAAAGATCTCGTTATGTGTACGGCGTTGTAGATATCGTGCGATTCCAGCATGGAGAAGGACTTCTTAAAATAGATTACCTACACGGTATCATCCTAGTGCGATTCCACTTCAGGGCACAAGTATACAATATAACAGCTGTCAAAATACAAATAAATATTTGTGTTTTGACCGCTGTCATACATTTTGTACGTCATTATAGAGATTAGAAAAGTATTAAGTAGGTACCTACACGGCGAATGAAGCACTAATGGCTCAGTGGCATTGGCTATGGACTGCCACGCAGCAGGTCCATGGTTCGAATCTAGCCGCCGGTTTGAGCTTCACCGCATGGTGGAAGGGCATTATGCGAATGCCCGCCTGGCTAACGACCACCGTGATGTCGAAAATCTATCGCCAAGCACCTAACGGTGTGTTGCGGCAGCGGTCCTTGAGAGCCAGCAATTCGTAGCTTGTTCCGTCACAATAACATTTAAAAAAAATTTCGCTATCATTCTCAAAGCCACCACCTTTTACGAAAAAAAAGGATCATTTTGTTTCATGCTTAATATAATCATTCGTAGACACGAACTATCACCGACCCACAATCGCGTCAAGCAATATTGGTTTGATCCTACTTAAAGAACGAATGAAATATGTTTCACGAATGTGCTAGTGAGATAAAAGATGTTTATAATATAGCGCTATTCCGCTCGCACTGTTCCGAACTACGATGTTACGGAACGGTTTTACCATAGTTTTATGACATTTTACTGTATGCTCCACAAAACCTGTCTGTAACTTTTTATAGTTTCACTCATCAAATAATTTTGCTGCATTTATTTTAAAGTATAATTGAAATAAAAACATTGTACACAAATTACATTTTTTAATTTAACCCATTTAACGTAAAAAATCATAATCAAGTTTTTTTAAAATCCGCTGCTAGAAAGTAACTTTTTTAAGATGGATAAATATGACGGATTTGTCATCGGAACAGTAATACTTCGTATTAAATGTCACGTCAGTTTCCGAAAAGAGTGAACTATTTGTTGCGACGTCAACAAAACGCCGAGCGATTCCATTACCGTTTGTAAGCTTGCTTAAGTAAAGTGGAGGTATAAAATTTAGCAGTAAGATCAATTAATTACTATTACTATAAGAGGTGAGAGTTAGCCCCCAGCTTAGATAATATTTATAACTGATTTTGTGTATGCTAAAAGCTACGAATAAATATGTATAGAAATGTCTCTTACAGTTACCGCTTTGATTTCGGACTCATCAATTACACAATAATTAACAAAACACGCACCATCTTCATTAATTCGGCGCTTATATAGAAATGATCGCATCCGATTGGTCACATCAAGGTACGGACGGTGAACTTTTTAAACCACGACCGCAGCAGTAAGGTTTGCGTTCTGCTGTTTTTAAACTAGACTTACTTTTATTTACATGTTTATTCGTTGGGTGAAAATAGACTTAACTCAAACATTTAGTTATTGATTCCAAACCCCTCCCCGCAGCTGTGTTGATATATCAATATCCATCTTATATTATAGCTCCGTAATATATCTAGTGTGATATTACTAATTATTAGTTATAATATCACAAAAATGGCACGTTGAATGAAACAATCGTAAATAAGAAATAAGTAGCCTTTTTAAAGTTAGTAGTGTTAGTACCTAAGTATTTAAACTATGGTCAGAAAATCGTGTATATCTATCTTCGTTTTTAGGTAACCTATTATGATAGTATAAACAAAATTATGTAACATTTCTGATTTTTGGACAATGTGTTTCAGGTAGATTAATTAAAATCCATTTAGTAGTTTTTGCATGATGTGCCTACAATGAGACCTTCAGATAAGCAACACATAAAAATAATTTTATCTCCGATATACAGACACAACCATGCTTACATGTTATTATGTACACTTTTACATGTATGGATTGATATATGGGCATGCTACATACTGTTGCCAGATGTACACATAAAACCTTAAACAGTTACCTACAAAAAACTACCTCAGAACTGGTAACATTACGCGGGTAGGAAATAGAAGTGCGGGACGGAATTTTTTAGACTTTACTCATGCAAATATATTTGAATACCTACACTTATTATACTTTTCTTTGTAAGTTTTGAATACTAGCTAGAGCATAAATAATTTGAATTTCGACGGCTAGAAGTGTCTGACGCGATTATCGGTCAGTAACAACGTAAAAGTTGATGAAGGCGCCGCTAAAAGATGCAGAGTAGACTGATCGTGTTATGCGCAGTACTGAGTGTTGTGGTGGCTTCTTTCGTCCGTAAAACTTTGGAAATTCGGAGAAACGAGCCAAAACCTGAAAAATATGGTATTTTTGTTTCATTAAACTTAATATTTGAACTTATATCATAGTTTTAAATTAGTTACGTTGATGTTCACAAGTAATTTGTGAATGGAAGCAGAGTCTCCTACGTGGAGATGTAGTTTTGGGTATAGGAACAAAGGGAGATAAAGCCTGTTAGAAGATCACCTTTTGGCCTTGCCATACTCAGTAAATAAATGTTTGCAAAGGAAGAGTATGATCAGTGGCGAATTACTTATTTTATTACTATAGAAAGCAAGGCTAATTAAATATATTCTCTGTAACTACCTATGCTTCCTTCTCATAACAAGTTGTATTGACACAGGAATGGGTCTGCAAGAGTTTTTTTCTAAGGTTTTCATGATTAATACACATATAAATTATACGACTGTAACTGATTTAAGGCGATAACTGCAAAGTGTTTGCAAATTTACTTTTTATATTGCTCATATTGGAAATTCTTTAGCATACATATGTCATATGCTTTGTGCGAATGTAGGATGGAGCCGTTGGCTAGTTTATGGTGAGTGGGACTACGATTGTTCAGATATAATATAAGTATAGGTAGGTTATGTTATAAAATTTTGTAATAAGCGGTTTGCGGACTGTTAAACTTTGGTTTGACTTGAAATAAATGGATGAAAATGAAAAACTTTGAAAATGCATTTTTTTTGCCTTATAGGTTAGCCTTTGACCACTATCTCACCTGATGGTAAGTTATGATGTGGTCTAAGATGTTGTTCAGGCTAACCCAGAATCACTTGCTCTCAAGGACAGCTGCCGGAACACACAGTTAGGTGCTTGGTGACAGATTTTCTACTTGATGCATGCTTGACGCATTTTTCTGCATGAACGAATGCGCCGACCCTTTCTGAAAAAGTACCAATTAGGGGAAGATATTTTTTTTAAAATATGGAATGAAGATTTCATTCCCTGGGTATACTCATTAATAATATTTTATCGTCCGTTACTTTCAGAACACATAGAAGGTTGTTACGTGCACGAGCTGGATGCAGTTATCCCATTCGGAGACTATCGGTACGACCACTGCGAACAGTACACTTGTCACGCGAGTCATATCGAGATAACGTCGTAAGTTTCAACTACTTCCGTGATTTATTATACTCCTTCAATTTTACTATACTAGGTACATGCATACATAAAATCACGCTTCTTTCCCGTAGGGATAGGCAGAAAACACAGATTTCCACTTACTACGATCCTTACATATCTCTTTCGCTTCATCTATACTTTTCAATCTTTTCATACATAAGCGTCGGTTTAGGGTACTCCTGACCTAGCCTTTTTCAGAAAGTATTCAATCTGATTTCGATTCACTTGTCCCATGTAAACCTGTTTAATAATTCTCATTTCATTCCTTCTCTCTACATGTCCAAACCATCTTAACATACCTTTTTCGATTTTTCTCGCTACATCCATACAGATTTTTGAAGCAGTGATGGCTCAGTGGCATTGGCAATGGACTGCCGCGCAGTAGGTCCATGGTTCGAATCCCGCCGCGGGCTTGAGCTTCACCGCATGGTGAAAAGGAATTTTGCGAATGCCCGCCTGGCTAGCGACCACCCTCAATTAGAAAATCTGCCGTCAAGCACCTAACGGTGTGTTCCGGCAGCAGTCCTTGAGAGCCAGTGAAATTACAAGCATGAGACTTAACAACTATGTCTCAATGTGATGGGCGCAGTGCAATTCGTGACTTGTGACGAAATGCATCTGTTATAGGCAGAGGTTAGTCCGCTTAACATCAGGTAGACCTCGAACTAGTCCCGTCACAATACCATAATAAAAAACTTCATTCACACCACATCGTTCCCTAATCACATGATTCCTTATCCTGTCACTCCGATTGTCTCCAATCATGCATCTCAATGCTCTCATCTCCACTGAATGTATTGCCTTACTCAACTTTCACCAACACTCCTCCATGAAGCATGAACAGCCAGACGAGCTATACTAAGTATTAGCATATAAGATATTCATAAATGCAAATATTAGCCTTCAAGGCACAGTTCACATCGATTTTGATACTAGCCTATTACACAAATTTCAAATAAGAGCACACTTCTATTTGTGTTATTATTTTTGTAGCCGCGGGATGAGCGTTGCCTCTGTATCTATACAACGTTTTTTGCTATTTGTGACTTTTTGAGTACTCCAACGATGGTTAGTTCCATAGAAGATTTTGATCAGTATTAGAAACAGGATCGATTGGCATCAAAAAATGTTTTTGTGTAAAATGGCTATTTTCTAGCTAACTGTAATTTTTTTTTAAATCTCTGAATGGGGATCAAAATACCATAAAAAAAAATATGTATAGTCTCCTAAGACCATTTCCGAGTAGCTACAACGGATAAGGTACTTCCCCTCACTGACCCGTTGAAAGTTTCCAGCCTGTATTTTATTTAAGAACGCAGTGGGTACCATGACGTGACCGGCATCACATGTATTTTATTCATGTGCCGACATCAGTAAGCAATAGCTAACTGATTGTTTTATTTTTGATTTTTTTTGTCTCTGTACGGAATTATAAAAATATTTTATTAAATTACAGTTGCGTCGTTATCTACAAACCGGAGAAATATTAGTAGTAGCACCTGCTACCTGACCACCCGATGCTGTTGAAGAAAGAGATTACTCAAGGGTTGGTAAAAATAGGCTATGAAATTGATAATAATATATGAGAAAATTAAAAGTTGTTTTATTCCCAACCGAGTTTTTAAATACAAGATAATATTATACATAGGGCCAGTTTCAGAATGTTTGAGTAAGTACCGGCTATACTACCCAGAAAATATTGATTAAACAAAACAAAACACTTTCTTTACGTTTCACAGTCATCGATTTAGCCTATCCATCGATTAAAGCTTGAAACGCGCTGCATGTCAACTGTCATTTTTATCATTCAGTTATTTTATGTGTTCGTTAGTTACCCGAAACTTTATTAGGACATTCTGAAACAGACCCATAAGATAATATGTGTCGCTTAACTTCAAACTCGGATAAATCCAATCTACACTGTTCGGAGATATTTAAGAAAAAGTGATAACTAAGTTAATTCGATTATTCAAAAGGCATTATATATTTTACTACCCTAACAGTATTGAAGAAAACGACTCTGTTCAGCAAATACAGCAATAAAACCATTAATTATTGCAAAAATTAAATATTTAGATTGGATTTATCTTCATTTCATAAAATGGAATGCTGGAATATCTATCATTGAAAAAACTCAGCGTGGATTTATAGATTTTTGATTTATTAGGTCTGGATTTATGTAGATTTGATAAAATACGATTAGAACTAGGGATGTGGTAGTGGCAAAATCATGGCATACCATCAACAGTAAAATTTGTAGTGAGTAACTGAATGAAACTAAAAATAGTACAAACAAAATAACGAAATGTAGTTTTATTTTAGAAATAGTAACGAATTTAATAATATTCAATAATTAAATCAAAATTCAATATTTCTTCTGTTTCATCTTCAACAATTTCTTCTTCGTGCATTGGCCGCCCTATCACATTCTCACCGTTAAGCACTTTTTTATAATAATTTAATTGCGCCGTTGTTTAATTAACGTTGCCTAGTCTTGGCCACAATGCGTTTTTAGCAATTTGCGAACATTAAGTTTTTATGAAATTACAGGCATTAGAGCAGTTTATGTAACGAGATGCATTTCTTATAGTCAGAGGCTACCGCTTAACATCAGGAAGGCATCGGACGTGGTCCATCACAATCCATTTAAAAAAAACTTTATACTGTTGCCGCCGGACTCGGCTGGGGGTGGAGCCCGAGCCTATTACATAACGAAGTCCCTGTTAATAAGCTAATAGCCTTACGCATATTATGAAGTTGCTATTCAAACGTGACAGGCGCTAAGGGTGTTTGTCTTCACATCCATGGAGTTTTCATTTCTGTGTCTCGTCGTTTAGTTTGTAAGTACATTGTTTAGTAAAGCTCAAGTTGTTGGTACTATAATCCAATGAACCAATGATAGCCGAGCGGTTACAGCTATGGACTGCGGTGCTGCAGGTCCATGGTTCGGGCCCCACTGCCGGCTAGAGCTTCAGCGCATGGTAGAAGGGCAATATGCGAATGCCCGCCTGGCTATCTACCACCCTCAAATAAAAATCTGTCGGCAAACACCACGCAGTGTGTTCCAGCAACAGTTCTTAAGAGCCTGTAAAATGACAAGCAAATATGACTAACAACTGTATGTATCTGGGTGACGGGCGCAGTGCAGTTCGTCACTTAACGAAACATGACAGACACCACAATCTAATTAATATTTAAACCTTCAGGTGTATTTCCAGTAATTGACCATAAGAGATAATAACCATCAACTATATTATGGACCTGTAGATTGAAATCTGCGTCTAAATCTTCGCATACCATGATATTATAGTGTTACTAGCTAACCTATATAATATAACAAAGGTGCAGTAAAAGCTTTTACAAACCTGTTATTGTACGAAGTAGGAACATATCCTTATTCGTGGTGTATTTGTAGAAATAAAAGAGGGTATGAAAAAATCAAAATCGTATATTTTTAGTTTAATAACTTAAAATTAATTGAAAATACAGTGTCTTTCAGCTTTCCTATTCGATGAATATGGCTTATAATAAATATCTTAAATCATACCAAGGTCATTGTTTAAAAAATTCTAAATCTCGCGACCCTAAATTTTGTAAAATCCTTAAAAGTATAATTTGAAAATAATAACGTTCGCTTAAATCTAAGATAAATGCAAATAATTAAACATATTAATCATTCTTAGTCAAAATAAAATCTAATATAGATTCTTTTCTTACCTAAAATAATATTTTTGATAGAGCATGCATTATACACAGCATTTTGCAGAACGCTTTTTTATCGCTGTATTTCATTATTTACATTTGATTTTACTAAGAGATAATTTTAAGTTTTTGTTTCGCATCCACAAAATTTGTTTTTGGAATACTCACAATAATATTCCAAGTTGTCATGGCAACCACAAAAAAAAAATAACAAATAATAGTGCTACAGTCAAATTTAAATATTAAAAGCGCGTCTCCTGCTTCTTGCCGAAACACCATACACAAACCTTTTTGCCGAAACAAAAACATGGCCTCATGCTTATCTACCATGATTAGTGGAAAGCATTTACACATTTACCCCTCACGCGGGTAGAGGGGCGGGGTTCTAGCATTTGAACCAATAACTGAGCAAGTGACAATTAAATATAAAACAGATCATGTCTCTGCGACAAAGTTTTGTGTTGTCCGAGAGACGGTCCAATGTCTATCGAAAAAAGTTTTGTGTATGAGTTTTTATTGAATGATTCGGAAACCACCTCGCAGGAGACACGCCTTAATATTATCAAAAATTGTATCTATCGTCAAAGAATAAGTCTATTGTCATATCAAATGTGGGACAGCATTAAAAAAATTCGTATTCGTATCGACATTTCCTACTACATCTATCACATTCACTGTGACACAGTTGTACAAGAACGAATTAAGTTTGTACTGCTAACGTGGACGATACGAAGTTTTCAGATCTTTGTTCATAATATCTTCAAATAAATTGGTCTTGTCATTAAAAGGATAAATCACCAGAAGTTCTCTCTAAAAACTCGAGTACTTTATTATATAGCTATTCTATTTTTATGCGGACTACAAATTACTTTATTAGGAACAATTTTCATAATAAGTAATCATTATTTACAACATGCAACATGACGCATTGACCTACAAACATATGGACGTCGTATCATGAACAAACATTCACGTGAAAAATGTCCAAGTAATCACAATATAAATACATAATGAGAATTATTGCGAATAACAAAACTTAAACAATGTTATTTGATTCGTGTATCATTCGAATATCTTATTTTCTGCGCTTTTATTCAATTGATTCATATTCGTTTTACAAGACCTAAAAAGTAAAATATTTTTACGTTTTTTTAGCATTTTTTTATCAGTATACAATTTATAGGTTACATACTACATTATTGTTAAAATGTATATTGAGCCAAAGACTTCCTTGTTACAGAGGTAGACGCGCACTACTACTCGCCAAAACTAGAATACTTCAAACGGAGCTATTTAGCACCGTTGTACGTAGTGACGTAGTTCATAGTGAAGCGCTTTAGGGTTGTCAATGTTACACTTTGAGGGATGATTTTAGAATTCATTTTTTTATGAATACACGTCTACCTTAGTTTTATTTGTTTATTTTGAGCAAGTATAAATGTATTATCTATGGATCAATTTGAGACGCGTAATATTTGTGACTGTACTCTACAAATAAATATATGTAAATTATATCTAGTTCAACGTATCTAAAATAATAGTATATCAGAGATATTGTATGTAAACTACTTTTTTCTTTTAAAATAAATAAATAATAGGGTATTTGACTATTTTTGGTAAACTATATAAAAAAAACAATAAAACAATAATGCTGTAGTAATGATTACATCCTCTTAATTTAGTTAATTTAAGGAAATTGAAAAAAGTAACGCGCTATATGGCTCTCTTGTCTTTATCAAAGTGTAATATGTCCCTAGCAACGTCATAACGCTGCAACTCTTGTATCAAAATGACCATTAGAGCGAATCACACTTATTACCTAAAGCGCTGAATTTTACTATCAGAAAGAAGTATATTTTTCATACAGTCAAATACCCTACAAAAATGATGATTTTGATGATTATTTTAATGTATGGTCAAAATAATGAATACATTGTGGTCCTATTGACAATAATATCAAATTTCTATCTCGCAGTTTTATTACCATAAACGTGTTAAGTTGCATTATACTCAACTTTTTCAATACAATTACTTACAATGAAAAGTCAACGCGAACAAACTTAACGATACACAACGTCAACGCTAAAAAGAGCAACCTCAAAAATCTTCTAAAAACTGTATATAACTACATATTTATCAAAATGAACACGATGATTCACAACTCTGTATCACAAATAGTGGCAACGGCGAGCCATGAAAATATCATACATACCATATATTATACACAACTGACGCAGACTCGACAAAAATTTCAAAGCATTGTCCAGCGAAAGAGGAATTACGTTACATACAGTCAATTCAGTTAAAAGTTTAATCTGCGTCATTTACCCGAGCGTCGGCAACCCTAGTGGACAATATAATATACATAATTTCACACATTTAACGTATTGTCTCTCTCTCACTCGAATGATCTCATCCGCGATTTAATTGTGGATAATTTGATATTACGATTCGACCCTACGCCAGTATGAATCGAGCATAATTGAAACATCTGCTGAGAAGTTTGCATTACTAAATCATTTTTCATATGCAAGCGCTACACTATTTTATCAAGTGGCCAGTACTGTATGCCAATCTCCTTCGTTACAGCACCTTTTTAAGCTTTCCGAGTTCCTACACAGACAGAAAATATTCTTATTCAAAAACCGAGACAAAAGCCTCATGGAAAGCTTTTAAAGTATTAGGAACCCAGTTTAAATCCTGGTACTATATTGCATTTTGGTACCAAAGTGTTTGGACACATACAAGACATTGCAGATCAAGTCTTTACAAAATTTTATACTATCAATATACGCTCATTCTAAAATCTCACAGAACTAATCCGAATTACATAGAGCTTCTCTCTCCTGCCCTTATCCCAAGCTAATTGTGGTCGGCATCAGGAATAAATCTAGCCAAGAATTCAGGGAGGTCTTAAACTTGTCGCGGGGGTCATAATGACCACGCCCTGAATCCGCCTTTGAAAATGTCATAAATTACATCAATCTTATTCTAACATGCGAATCATACACAATATACACGCACACAATACAAAATAAGGCGATTCAGTCCTTTCGATTGATTCAATGCTTAATATCTACAACCATAGAATCTACTTTTGAGTAACACACGGAATGAATAAATTTGTAAAACACAGATTAAGTACCGCTTGCATAAGAGACAAGAGTATTACAAATGAAATATCATTCGATAAATTTGAACTGGGCTTTGACTGTACGGTACGAATTGTCAAGCTCACAATTTTGTTGTTCCAGCTTTGGGATAGCTATCCTATTAAGATTAAGTCAACATTGTGCAAGCGGCCCTTATTGGCATAGATTAGAACATAAAATTTCAATAATAATACATTCTATACATATAAACATGCATATAACTTATCTTCTGCAGCAATCCAGTCTGGATTGTGATCAATATGTGGCAATAGGTTCGCCACCTACCACATGAGACCTACACAACTATATCAAACGAATTAGGTCCCGCGTTATATGTGGCTCAGTTATTGCCACCTATCGGGCACAGTTCCAAGCATCGGAATTCTACGAATTTGTCAGAAATACACCACTCTTCCAAAGTGGCATTCTCTTTATGGAACGTTTTAAACGAAACATACAAAGTTTTAAACATAAGTAAGATGAAATCTCAAATCGGAAATGACTTGAATAAATTATTATAAACAATTTTATCCCAAAATTTACATCCTGTTAATAATAATAAATAAATAAATTACATTTTATTATCCATGAAATAAATTGAATTAATAATTTATATATTAAATCAAAATTTAAAATATATACTAAAACTACAAAATATGATATGCATTGATAAAGTATAATATAATTTTCTATATTCAGCTGTAAAATAAGAATACTTAAATAGTATTATTTAAAAAATTCCGAAGGCAATGGCAGTGATGATGATCATGTACAGGACCCATAGACCTATCAACAAATGGACGACGGGTTGTGAATACAAATGTGAAAAATAAACCACATTTTATATGTGTTTTGCCACACACATATAAAATGTGGAATGGGCTCCCCTCTCCTTGTATACTAAATCAGGATGTGAGTTTAATATTTAAAATCTGGAGTGGCTCCTTTTCCGAGTAGCTACAACATGTGCCTCTCAAAATGCGAGTCGACAGAGTGCTCAAAATATGGTAACGATTTTTCAACTAGGAACCGCTCTTTTGTTTGAACATAGTTTCTTTTGGTTGTGACACATTTTAGATCAAACCCGGCGTCCATTAGTTTCGGAGTCAACGATAAAAATTGATTTCATGACATATCTGAATATAACATTGCTCGCCATGAACGGAATATATTTTAAGAAAATCCTTCTTTAATAAACATAATGTTTTTTGTGTTAGTTTGGACAAACTGTAAAAATGTGTATAGATTTTAATTACAAGTAATAACTAATCAGCTGCCTTGTTTAATAATTGATTTATGACAAAATTGTATTGTATTATTGTATTGCTCTGATTTTTTAGTTCAGTTCAAAAAAACTGAATCTTTGATGGTATTTATTTATGCCCGCCCAATAAACGGAGAAAATTATAAATTTTAGATTATGTATTGATTTATTTATTAGGCAAAACTAATCTTCTAAATATTTAAAACAAAATTCATTTGCCCGCAACGAATGTAATCAAATCGATTCTTAGTAAAAAAAATAGATGCAAAAATATTCTATTAATCACGCGTATAAAAAGTAAAAAAAAAACCTGCCATAAACGTCAAAGTATATATTTAGATGCCACGTATTAAAAATAAAGATATATAATTGAAATTATAAATTGTAGAATATAACTGCAACCTCAGGGCATCGAAAACATACCGTCAGGTCTCTACCTGGAAAAGGTATGAGGTATAGATGACTATGGCAGTAGTCCACTTGACGCCGATAACGTCATTTTCGATAACTTTGACCACATTTTGTGTCTATGGTTGTATAAAATGTATGTAATTTAAAGTACCATAGACGCAAAATGCGGTCAAAATTATCGAAAATAACGTTATTGGCGTCAAGTGGAATATAGCCTATACAGCGACAAATTATCGTCGATGTCATGTTAATAATATCAATACAATACGAGTTATTTCACTAATGTCACCATTGCAATATATTTCGAAGGTTTTGAGATTTAAATTGTTTCTGGAATACCGTGAAATCATAATATCAATATTAGTTACTTTTATCATATTTTTTTTTTTTCGTTTTATAAATACGACAGAAACATCAACGGTTTTGATACTTAAGCCAGATCTACATGTATTTTTTTGATTGAGAATTATTTGAATTGTGTCTGAAACAACGTGAAATAATAATATCAATACTACATTTTCATTTACATTTTGTTTCTTTGTAAAATAAAGTTTTGATACTTGACTCATCTCATGATAGTGGGTAAGTCAAGTAGTCATCTGAATACTTGACTTACCCACTAGTATCAAATTTAAATGGAGACTATGCTAGGTTGATGAGCACGATTAGACTGCGGAAAATCTCTATAAAATCTGTTTACACAAGAAGTCAGTTGGTTGCAAACAAACATGTATTCTAGTCCCTTAACATAGGGATAGCTACGTACAACCAGGCCACTTCTTATTATACATACTGTAGTCAAAAGTCAGTTCAAATTTAAGGCACGACACCTGTTTTTACATACAAACTCTTTGAGCCATTAGTTACACATGAATCACTAGTATTGACACTATATCTTGGTACTTGAATCATTAGTGCTTGACAAATGTGTAATACAAACTTTGGCTACAATATTTTACAGATACTTGGCTCATCGCTTGACACTGAGTTTGTTTTTTTAATACTATTTAGAGGTGTCTTCTATTTAAACAAACCACTTAGTGTTGATACTTGACTCACTGGTAGGATAATATTCTTGATTATTGACTTCCTGTGCGTTGCGAAGTAAGAATAGTTTACCGTTTCCGTCCGGCGAATCTCTAATTTTCAATGAGTTACGTGCTATATTTTTTATTTTGTAGCTTCTTGATACTTGACGTTACTTAAAGTATCAAGAAGCCATATAAGTAGTATTAATGGCTATAGTCAGTTTCTTCTGATAAACCATTGCAACAATGGCTGTGTTAGGCTTCTTTCACTTAAAAAGTTTTGATACTTGGATCCATAATTATAAAACACCTTCTTGATACTTGACCAACCAAGCGTTGATATTAATGTCAATTTATGGCTATAATAGGTATCTTCTGTCAAACGACTGATTTGATTCGTGAGTCTATGTTAAATTCATGTCTTCTTGATACTTGACTTACTAAGTGTAGATTATAATGTCAAGCTCCAACGATGGCTATGGTGGGGATGTCCTGGGACGGGGGAGGTGCAGTGGGGGGCTGACGTCACGCGCGTGATCCTGGTTTCTCACCCATACGTTTTGTTAGTTCTAGGATCAACTCTCTGTAAAGAACAAGAAACTAGGTATTAGAAATAATTTGCGTCAGTGCTGGTGGGATTCTTGTTAAATGAAGACATCTTGAAAGGTTCCTAAGTGTAGTGATTACATTGCCGTGTTCCAGATTATGGCGCATGCAGCCAATGTGGAATAGTTCAGTCATTTGATGATCAATAAGGACCTCACGTAGGGGAACTGTACTGTACTGTATCAGCCGGATTGTCCACTGCTGAACACAGCCTCCACCATTAAGGGGGATTTTGTCATAATCCCCACGCTTGGCAGGCGTCTTGGTGATCGCCATTTGAGAAATTATTTCAAGCCGCTGCTGCCCACCTTCCGGTATTTTACTTGTAGTCACCTCTTACAACACTCACAGGTAGCAATGGAGGGGTGACATTCTAGCCCGGGGGATCCCACGGGCTACTAAAAATACTATACTATATTAAATATTTCATTGCAAAGTTCCTTTGGCCACATGATAGCTCCAGCATCAGATCAGCACCATGTCATCAAACATTTGCAGTGTCACGCAATTTACATATGTATGCAAAATTTCAGCTCAATCGGTAACTGGGAAGTGGATCAAATTTAACTTGCAAGATTTTATGACAAAAATCGGGACAGGTGGAACTAAATAAAAGCTTGCAAAAAAGCACGTTAAAATATAAAGAAATATAATTTCTAATACGCCCTGAAAAGTTTGATGGCCACACCGTTCCAAAGCCTGGTACTAAAGATTAAATGATATCTTTTTTTATTAAAGTTTGGTTTCGTTCCTGAAATTGGGATCATTATGTTTCGCTATGCCATTGATGACTTTTCTGTTATAATTTACAGCTAGTGATGGATTAGGATATATTTCATCGCATGACCAATGGTGGCGAAATTTAGCAGTGAAATGGTCTTAAGCTCCCATATGATGGTTTATAAAAATATTAAATAAGATCACAAAATTCGCATATCATTCTACCTATCTCGATGGCGGAGAGTTCAAGCGTCCAGTGCGTATAACAAAATATTATGCATTAAGACGCTGACAAGTGCTAAACAGCTTTACTTGAGCAGATTTTTAGCAAAATGTATTTAGTTTGTAGCTGTAAAAAAATATATATGTTAATTCTGAACACATTATCCAAGGCCAAGAAAAGTCCTTAACACGTTTCCATAAAATTTTCTCGTATAATAATAAAATAAATATAAATTACTCTTGTAACGAAAATATATTTATAATCGTATGTAAATATAAGAATAAAATAGCAAAACCTTACCAAGAGTGACAACAAAAGTTACGTTTTCGATTTACATTACTGGTTTTGTGTTATTAAGCTTATTTTCGGATTTTACTTAAACTGATGGCGAATTCACCATCGTTACCACTCTTTCACTCATACGCAGTCCGATAGTGACGAAATTTCAGCATTTGACAGCGTGACCCCTACGCTCAGGTCTAGTTTAGCTCAAAATTATGGGGCTCGCAATTTGACCCCCTAAATTTTTATATATATACAAATCATAATTTTATGGTTATTAATTATTATTTTTACCAAGATAATTTTTTTTTCAAATTTAGTTTTATAATTTTTTCAATTCAAACTGAGCTGGAATAGATCTATTCCAAAACTGAGGTGGATTCCTGACCTGTATATGAGTGGATCGATGTTCCTGGCCAGCATGTAGAGCAGCCACCAGTCCCCCACGTCGGTCCTCCGCGAGACGCACACCGCCGTCTCCATGGCGAGCGTGCGGGACCGCGCGTGCAGCAGGCGCGGACGGATCGACGGGACGAATATTATTATCAGTCTGGAAGGTACAGTTTGCCAATTATTATCAGTCTAGCAGGTTCAATACTCGAATGATAATCAGTCTGGAAGTTACAATATGATTATCATTGGCACGTACATTATTATCTACTTGGAAGGTACATTTCCCCAATAAATATCTGTCTGTCTGGCAGGTCCAATACACCAATTATTATCAGTCTGGCAGGTACAATACACCAATAATAATTAATCTGGAAGTTAAGGTAGTCCAATAATTCTTATTATGAGCTGATATTTTCCTCAATGAATTGATCTACAAGGTATATGATTATTTATTGTCAACTGAAGATTACAATTCTTCAGGAACATTGTTGACCTCACAGGAGCTTTACGCTAATTATTTTCAGTCTGAAATTTTCATTTCAACAGTAGTTATAACCAATCTGGACGGTAAAATATACATGTAAAACTGCCGTATAGCTTAGGCAACTAAAGGAAAAGCACAAGGTGCCCAGCAGCGCCTTTTAAAGAACTTCCATCAACTGCGGTCCCAAAGACGCCTGCCAAGCATGGGGACACGGCAAACCCCCCCTGACAGGAGAGACTTCTGTTCAACGCTAGACGTATAACGGCTGTTGATGTGAAATAATTATTAGTTAGAGAGATTATAGGATATTAAAAAGGTTTTTTTAACGATTGGTGGTAACACATTTCATCTTGTTTTTATTATTGCACAATCACATAGATTATTAATTAAACAACACAACTCCTTTATTTTCATCACAGTCGAGTTACCGAAGAATATATTGTTACGAAAAAGGTTTTCCGATATTTTGATACCAATTAATATTCGACCGTAGATCAAATCGTTTCTAAGTATGATTACAAGCACTATCGTGTGCTAAGTGAGAATCACATACTTATACAAATTAATGCAGCACATTTTTTTTTAAGTCCCGGGCGGGAATGGATCGCTCTTCCACCGATTTCGCGTCGGATGCCTTTTCCACTCGGCTACCGGAACATATACTTTAGAGGCGAAAGTTGGTACTCCAATCGGCTTGAAATTTTGGGCTCTAATCATTTGTAAAAGGCATTCTTTTAATACCTTATAGATAGGTTAGTCTTTGATCACCTTATGTACGATGTTCAGACTAATCTCAAGTCAAAACATTTAGTGACAAGTGCGCCAAACCATCTTTCCTTTTTGCAGAATGGAATAATAGTAGAAGAGACGTGAGAGGTGGACCTTCACCCATCTGATAACTTGATGCGACATATTTTTTATCAAATATAATTTATTAACAAACATGCCTATGATAACTCGCCAATCGAAAAGTTTTCTTAGCTATTTTTAATAATGCGCAAAAGTTCTAGAGCTACTATAAGTAAAGTTGCACTACACTAAAACATATGGATCCTACATCAGTGGACAAATATGTACCAGGTTGACATTAGTTCGCAACAGTTGTAGGAGTTCCACTGACCGGTATATAACGAGCAGTGAGAGCAGCACCGCCAGTATGATGTACCAGAACCAGAGGAAGATGTACGTCTTCTCGTTGACGATGTTCAGCGGCAGGATGCAGAGGCTGTCGTGCGTCTGGATGCCGCCGGACGCGCCGAACTTGTGGAACGTACACTTGGTCACCCGAGGGAAGATGTAGATCATCGGGTCGTATCTGGAAACGTATCACAAAGGTCATGTTAAAAGCGTTTAAATACCATTTTATTTATCATATTTTACACATAACCGATCTTCCACCTATTTTTTTAAGATACTACTTTGAAGCAGTGATGGCTCAGTGGCATTGGCTATGGGCTGTCGCGTAGCAGGTCCATGGTTCGAGTCCCGCCACGGGCTTGAGCTTCACCGCATGGTGGAAGGGCATTTTGCGAATACCCGCCTGGCTAGCGACCACCCTCAAGTAGAAAATTTGTCGCCAAGCACCTAACGGTGTGTTCCGGCAGCAGTCCTTGACAGCCAGTAAAATTTCAGCCACATGAGACTTAACCACTATGTCTCAAGGTGTAGGGCGCAGTGCAATAAGTGACTTATGACGAAATGCATCTGTTATAGGTAGAGCTTAGTCCGCTTAACATCAGGTGGACCTCGAGCTTGTTTCGTCACAATAACATAAAAAAACAATTCTTAACAATAGGAGAATCTTTCGAAGCGCTCGTAGCGAGGTTTGCTTAGCTGTTCTTTACCGATCAGCAAAGTGAAGCAACGTCCGCCGCGGTCATGAGTTGGGTGGGTGACTGCTAGTGACATTACTACTGAGCGCTTCCGAGCTTCGGAGGGCACGTTAAGCCGTCGGTCCCGGTTGTCTTTATATCTTTGGAGAAAGTCACCATAGCCACATGATCCTAAAGCCGTAACTGAAAAGCTTTAAATAAACAAGATTACCATCATCGCAACATGGAGCTCTCTCTGCTAACCAGGCTCTAAAGCCAAAACTAGACAGGAAAGAGTTTGTGCCGTTGTTGGATTTCAGTAAATATGTAATTTACCATTCTTCTCAAGGGTGTTACTGTACGTCAGAGCTCTAGTGCCTTAACTGAAGAACTCCAGTTGAAGAAGCTTTCCATCATCCACATAACGAATACTTGGATGACCAGAGACAACAACTCGCAGCCCAGCGGAAAGTTTATGCTGTGGGTGGATTTTAATAGAAATTGAACTTACTTTTCTTTTTTAGGTATGCCTCTGTACGCCAGATCCAAAGAACAAGAGTGTTGTGTACTTTAGTACCGTAACTGAAAAAGAAGCTCACCATCATGCACAGGAGCACTATGTTAGAACAGGCAGGTAGCTCAAAGTCAAACAGGAGAGCAGTTTGCGGTTGTAGTAAATTCCTTCAGAAATGTGACTTAGTTCCGTTATTTAGGCTTTAATACAATAAAAAAACTCCCCTTTATTTTCATTATTCACAACTGGAACTCTTATGTTAAATGTCCAAAAGCGGTTTTTTTTTGGTGGATAACAGCAGAAATGTGGCTTACCTTTCTTCCTGTGGAATATCGCTGTATCCTAGAACCCTAGTGCCGTAGCTGAAGAACTCTCCATTGAAGAAGCTGTCCATCATCCAAAGCTGGAGCACTATGTTGACCAGACATAGCAGCTCGCAACCCCAGTACCGGAGCGCGTACATTTTGTGCCTCTGGAAGTAAAAGAGGAAGATTTTGAGTCATGAACAAATTCTTTTTTTGTGAACATCGGTAAAGACTGTCGCGTAGGTAGTGTGGCGTATAAAGATTGTTTAGAATGTCCTAGAGTTTATCTATGGGCAAGTTTTGAATTATCCGTTAAACAGTCTCTGTGCAGCCTAGGGCTCAGTAGATGGGAATAGACCAACCCATATTATATCAATAGCCACATAGTGTGGTTTGCGAAAAACCGTACCCCCAAACGAGAAGATATATATATATATTTGTTTAGTAATATTTGGATTTTTATGACCCTATTTAACAATTTGTCGTAATTCTCATCGCAACCATGTGAAAAGTAAACCATTAATTTCTCTGAATTACGAGAATTACGGACGAGGTAATTGAAGTCACATGCGACACAACACGAGCTTCTAATTATACCATTGTTACTATTGGGGTATTGGAGTGATGGCATTAGTTATACATTTCAATATCACAGTAGTAAATTTGACATATATTAAATCTTAACGAGCTGTCGTTACAGCTCTTCGTCTAATAACTAAGCCCATCCAACTTGTTGCCATCCGGCTGATCCACAAAGCCGATACAACGTCACCCGACACCCAAAACAAACTTGATACTGTTGGCACGTGGAATCGGATTGGGTATGTGTCTTCGTGATGGGAAGTCTTCTTTGAACTAATTGAGTCCCTAAGTAGTAATTATAGGTGTTAACTTTCCACTTAAAATGAAACTGTAGCGTCTAACTTAAGTTGTCCAATTACGTAACTTATTACTAAAGAAATTTGATTGAAATATGATGGTTTAGCGTTTATGAATCTTTTTTTTTATATTTTTGTGACGGAAAAAAACGAGGACCACCTGATGTTTAAAGCGGTAACCTCTGCCTATAAAAGATACATTTCATCACAAGTGACGAAATGGACTGCGCTCGTCACCGTTATGCATACAGTTTGCCGAGTCTCACGTGCCTGTAATTTTACCGGCTCTTAAAGACTTCCACCAGAACACACTGTTAGGTGATTGGCAACAGATTTTGTACTTGAGGGTGGTAGCTAGCCAGGCGAGCATTCTCAAAATGCCAAGCTCGAGCTTGCAGTGGGAATCGAACCATAGACCTACGGCGCCACTGCAATCCATAGCTATAATCGCCAGTATTCTCATGACGTGTTACTAACCAAATTGAAGTTAATCAGTTTATAAAATCTTTAGTTAGTTACGATTGTGCATACGTCATCACGTAACTGCCTTTTTTTCTATGATTTCAATTAGATTTTGATACAAAAGTTACATAATTGACCTGTAATTACTATACTTTCACAAATATAATTATTAAAATATATGAACAATATTCAGCATTTCTCAAGTTATGTTATGTGCTATTTTTCCTATATTTTTTTAAGTTTTATGCTTGGTCAGCAAAAACAATTGTCATCATCATCTTTCTATGTGAATAGAAAACAACCAGGAGCATTTTTTATTTATTTTATCAACCTTTGACCATTATCTGATCTGATAGTATGTGATGATGTGGTCAAAGGTGTTGGTCAGGCTAACCTAGAATTACTGGCTAACTTACAAAAGCTGCCCAAACACCGATAGGTGCTTGGCGACAGATTTTCTACATGAGGGTGGTAACTAGCCAAGCGGGAATTTGCAACATACCACCTTGCTATAACGACTGCCATCCTAAGAAAATATCCGGGACCGACAGCTTAACGTGCCCTCCGAAGCACGTGCACGCTCAGTAGTAATGTCACTAGCAGTCAACCATCCAAGTCATGACCGCGGCGGACGTTGATTAGCTTAGCTGTTCCTTAAAGAAAGGCTAAGCAAACTTCGCTACGAGCGTTTCAGATGTAAGCATATATACATCGGTCTAGACAAGATACTTACTAATATTTATTCTGTGCCACAACCATCCCAGCGATCTCTGTCATAAGTCATAAATAATCCGATATTGAAATACTTACCTAAATACGCCGTCAGCCGCTAAACGAGGCATTACTTAAGGTCAGAGCACCAATTACAGACGCGTGGACCCAATTAAAGATGCATTCTTTAGATAGGAGTAAAACAGGGCTGCATTCGGCTAAATAGGTATGTACGAGTAAATACATGTATTAGTGAGTGATCATTGACATAGGATTTCCAGTTCATTATGATCCTACCCATATACTCGTACTATTCGTGTCGTGGTCCGTATAGTAGGTGAGTCTGTCTTCACATGTAGGAGAACACGAGGACATATTAAAGTTTTAATTGTGTTAAGGTTTTTACCGACTGTCACCAGCCTGATGCCAATAACCTTGGGATTACAACGACTGCCATACTAAGACAACAATCGGGACTTAAGTATATACCCTCCGAACTACGGAAACACTCAGTACTAATGTCACTAGCGGTCACTCATCCAACTCAGAACCGCGTTGCTTAACTATGCTGATCAAATTAGAACAGCTAAGCAAACTGCGCTACGAGCGCTTCGAAATTTGTTTTGTTGGTAGATACCAGCTGCCTTTTGAGTAAACCTACCTGTACTACTAAGCTACCTTTCGGGGTAGTTGGGAAAATTCCGTAGACGTGTAAGCGATCGGGTAGATAGCTTCGTAAACTTTCCGTAAACCATCGCGAATAGAAAACCATCTCATAATCGCCTACAAGAAAAATCAGCGTTGAATTTAAGGGTACAGGTACCAACTACTACACGTCGTGTAACATCTGGCTCACGGGGTGTGCTGAACCAGGTAGACTTTCATTTGTTTCCTTTATCTCAAATAATCCATTTAAACTATTTGTATGTCTGACAAATACGAGAATAATTGCTGTCATTTATATGTATTAATCTTTGGACCTTTCAACATTCCTGACCTAGAGCACCTACAGTATCTTATCTTGGCAGTAAGTATTCCACTGACAACGTATAAATATTGTTCATACAGCGTTAAATACAAAACGGTCTGATTTATTGCCAATAACGGTATCCTAAAGATAGCGTAGCCTTTGAACCATAGACCCAAATAATATCTTGAAAAACCACTTCCAAGTCTGAAAAATGTGACGGAAATTTTCTTTTATTTTAGATAGATAGATAGATAGATAGATAACACTTTATTGTACTTTCTTATTACAATTAATATACTAACAAAATATTTCATCTTAAGATAAAAAAAAAGATACAATCGGCGGCCTTATTGCTAGGCAGCAATCTCTTCCAGGCAACCGTAGGCAGAAAAATCAATTTGATTAACATCGGGGTAGAGTGTAAAACTAAGTGAGATTAGTAAACTAGTTACATACTTACATATATATACAAGGACCTATTATAAATATTTTAATATCTGTATAAAATATAATTACACATTAGATATATACATAATATATATATATATATATATATATATATATATATATATATATATAGGTATATATATATATACATACATAAATAAATAATACATATTATATACACATATAAATACACAAATATAATTCTTGGTAAAAACAAAATATTTAATCGTGATCCATTGAGGAGAGGTAATACATTTTAACATCATTTTTAAATGAGATAATCGATGGCGCTTTTCTTATTGCTTCTGGTAAAGAGTTCCACAAACGAGCAGCTTGAATGGTAAAGGACTTGTCATAAAATGAACTCGAGTGTAAAGGTAACTCCAAAACAAAATTGTCTGATGATCTCAGATTAAGGTTATTAGAGCAGCTAAGGAATTTAAAACGATCCTTAAGATAGCGTGGGGCTGAGGGATTAAACAAAATACTATAAAGAACAGACAGAGTATGAGTATTCCGGCGAAGACGAATAGGGAGCCACTTGAGCTTGTGTCGAAAATAAGAAACATGGTCATATTTTCGTAAGCCAAATATGAACCTAATACAGAAATTTTGAAGACGCTCAAGTTTGTTTAACTGGTCCATGGTGAGGTCCAGATAGCAGGCGTCAGCATAGTCAAGGATCGGAAGGAGAAGAGATTGTGCAAGCGCAATTTTAGTTGCCGTGGGCAAAAAGTTACGTAGTCGCCGTAAGGAACCTGCTGAAGCAAACATCTTGCAACTAACGTTTTCAATTTGAGGTTTCCATGACAACTGCTGATCAACCGTAATGCCAAGATTTTTTACAGTTTTACTATATGGAACAGTAATGCCATCTAAGATAACAGGCGGCAGAGTTGCCCAGTCTAATTTCGATATCATACGTGAGCTACCTATAATTATAACTTGCGTTTTTGCTGGGTTCACTCTTAAGCCAAAATTAGTGCTCCACTCTGTTATATGACGTAAATCACTGTTGATTGTTGAGATAGCATCAGATATTCCTAACAGGGGAGATTGTGAATAAATTTGGAGATCATCGGCATATAAGTGGTAGGACGAAGATAACTGATTAGAAATAGCATTTATAAAAATTGCAAAAAGGAGCGGAGACAGTACGCCACCTTGAGGGACTCCCGCCATCGTATCACACCAAGAAGAAAATTTATCTTCAAGGCGAATCCGCTGTCGTCGTCCATGTAAATAGCTATGAAACCAGCCACATACTGTTGGAGATATGTTAAAAGAGCGTAATATACCCAATAAGATGTCAAAATCGATTTCATTAAACGCATTACTAAAGTCTAGTAGAGTCAGCACAGTTAGCAAGCCATTTTCCATACCAAAGCGGATATCATCAGATATTTTAATTAAGGCTGTAACTGTGCTGTGGCCAGGTCGAAAACCGGATTGGAAGGGGTTGAGGAGATTGTTTTTGGTTATAAATGATGAAATTTGAGTGTGGACAAGGCGTTCTAAAACTTTGGATAGGAATGGCAGAATGGATATGGGACGATAGTCAGAGAAAGATTTAGGATTACGTTTTTTTGGAAGAGGGATTATTAGCGCTTCCTTCCATACGGAAGGAAAGTTACCCATGGTGATGGAATGGTTCAGAATATGGCAAAGAATAGGAAGAATGGTATCAAGGATAGGTAGGATCATATTACGGCTTATGCCGTCATTGCCAACTGCATTAGATAGAATTGATAATACGCTCGTCTTAACATCACAACAGGTAAATGGGCTAAAGAAAAAATTCGAAGAGTTGGGAGTTGGTTTAGTTGAAAGAAATTGTAAGGTTTTAGCTTTGATATCACCATCAATGCTTGAAAAAGTTGAAAAGTGTTTAGTTAGTGAATTAATATCTAAATTGTTCGAAACTGAGTCTTGACGTAATTTACCAATTCCCAAAGTTCTAAGAAATTTCCAGACTTTTGCTGGATCTCCATTTTCTACCGATTCGTGAATGTGGCGACTTTGAGCATCCCTACACACTTTATTGCAGAGATTCCGAGAAAGTTTATATTTAGATCTATTTTGATCATTCGGTGAAGATTTATAATTGGACTTGGAAACTGATTTATGATGCATTAGCTTTTTAATATCTTCCGTGAGCCACGGGGCTGGTACATGTTTTATTTTAATGCGTTGAACTGGTGCATGCGTGTCATAAAGGAGCATCAAGGTCGAATTGAAAATAGAAATTTTGTCATCAACAGAATCAGCCGTCAAGACCGGAGTCCAATCTATTTTATCAGCGTCGCTACATAAACTCTCAGGATTAATGGAACTAAAATTGCGTTGCAGAAGTATAGTTGGCTTTGCTTTAGGAGGTCGTACTTTATAGGATAAAAATATAAGATCATGGTACGAAAAAGCATCCGCCGCACACTGGCCGTGCTTAGCAACATGTATAGGTGATGACACTATAAGAAGATCAAGAAGTGAAGGGGTAGCATTGGGAAAATGATGAGTTGCATTCAGAGGAAGGATATGCATGTTACTGGATTTAACGATGGACTGCAAGGAGGACGCACGAGAGTCGTTTTGAAGAAGACAGGTATTAAAGTCACCCATTATAATGGCATGACTATAGGAAGGAACTAGATCTTCCATGATCTTTTCAAAAGAAGTGAAATAATTAACCTTAGAAGACGATGAATAGTAGCCTCCGAGAAGTATTTTAGTATGAGAAAGAAGTATTTCTATAAATAGATGTTCACCGGCGTTAACAGGAGGTGGTTGAGTAGATATATTAATTATAGAATACGGAATATGGGCACGGAGATAGATAGCTACACCACCACCACGAGCACCTGTCCGGTCGTTACGTATTAGAATAAAACCTGGTAAAGCGTAATAAACAGATGGAAGACAGGGTTTTAGCCATGATTCAGAGACTACTATTGCATGTATGTTTTTGTTATCAAAAGACGCCAGCATATCGGAGAAATGAGCCGGAATACTCTGTGCATTGATATGAATAGCATTAAAGTTCTTTGGTACATCAGAAAAATGGAAATCTAAGGTATCAGAAAGAGAGGGAAGGCTAGAAAAACTGCAGTTACTACCATCTGAGTGAGATGAAGGAATAGAGAGAAAATCATCAGAATCACTATCACTATTATGAAACATATTTGACATTATAAGTATATAATAAAATATATATGTAAATTATATAAAAATAATAATTATAATAAAATGAAAATATAATATATATATATATATATAAAGTTATATTATTTTGAATACTACACGATATTCTACTATACTAATAAATATTTTGTATAAAGTGTATTGATAGACTTTACCTGCCGGTTGTGTCACTAGAAAAAGTTGGCTGTAAACTTAAAAACTAACATTAATCTGCCACTTATACAATGAGATTGCTTACATAGAGAACAGTATCGTTACATACCTACTATATTAAAATATACTTATCTTATACCCCTTCCAATGTAAGCAAATAATATTAATTCATATTTTCACTCAAATTAATGTATTAACAGATCAGTTATATATATTAAATAATTATTTCTGACTCGACTTTTAAATGACGACTTGACTAATGACTCTGGCTGCTAAAATTCTATTACATGACGAATGGCAAAGTACAAATCATACGAGTCTAATTTAAAACAATTAATAAGTAAAAATAGCAATATATGTCATTGTCAGTCAGTTCCAGTGTCAAAATCCAAAATGACAAGAAAATTGCTACGGACAATAACAAATCAAAGTTGAAGTTTGGAACATAAAATCATTCTTGAAGTGGGTATTTAACGAAAGAATAAATGTTGTTTTTTGGAGGTCGATTAAATCTCAAAGTTTGAGCAGTGAGGCACAAAGTCTTCTATAAAGAAAAGTACTGAACACAAAACCGACACTAAAATATGAACTATGAATGTTTATTTCTTGCTGGCGACAGATGCAGCGCGCCTAGGTTTAAGCGCCGGGGCTGCTGTACATTCTTTAGCTGCAGGAGGCTGCTTTGAATTATCAGGCTGCTTGAGGTCAAGGTCCTGAAGACTGCTGATTCTGTGGCGGGTGCCGTCAGAACTCACAACATACACGGTCCCCTCTTTGGTCCAACACTTCGACACTCCGAAGCGCTCACGAGCGGCTAGAAACAGCTCATGACGGGACCTAGTGAGGAACTCAGACAGGGTGATGCCAGTGCCCTTGAGAGATGATTTCGATCCCCAAATTTTGCTACGCAGTGCTATATCACCAAGTTTAAACAATATTGGACGCGGTCTATCAGCAGTAGTCAAGCGACCCATTCTATGACACCGGTTTATGTCACTGACTTTGAAACCACTGAGCTTCAATTTACTGACCAATGTATTGCAAACCACTGATGCAGTGTCCTCATTGGATTCTGGTACACCATGTAACAGCAGAATTTTCCGCCGGCTCCGCATTTCAATTTGATCAACTGCACTTGCAATCATCTCAGACTGCAACTGTAGAGATCTCAAAGCAGAAGCAACAAAGACCTTAAATGCAGTGAAATCAGAGGCTAAAGTAGCTACTGTCGTTGGATTTGATGAATTCTTCAGCTCACTTTCAAACTGGTCCATTCGTTGATGCAGGCTAGCTCCCACTTGTGCAATTGTGTCCTGAATAGCTTCCATGTTGAGGTTAAGTGTAGTGAAAAAAATTCCAAGTTAGTTTTTGTGAGGAGAAAACACTTCCAGACAGGTATTGTCAACAACACTTCACAATTTCATGAAATTATTGTATATATAGTGCAAAATTCTATTAATAAATGTAATAAATTATCAGAGCTAAATCAAATAGATGTTTACAACACAACTACCCTCGGAAAAAAAAAAAAAAATATATTTTATTGGATGACATGTATTTTTCTAGTAATTTTAAATGAATAACAAAACTACTAAACTGATTTTGATAGAATTTCCATGACACTTATCTGAAAGTACATTATCGTTTCGATTAAAACTAAATTTTCAAAATGTGTACATAAATAACGGAACTATAAGGTCACAAACATAAAAAAAATCACTCTTTTTAGTGACCCTTGCTACTTACGGGATCGATTTTCATTCACTGTCAACGACTATATCATCAAGATGAGAAAATATTTTTTAGTTATTGTAGTGTAACTCAAAAATGGCTTCACCGATTTTGATGAAATTTAAATGGGGCCAAACGACAAGCATCAGCTTTCAAATAAATAAAGAATTATTAAAATCGGTTCACCCAGTGAAAAGTTCTAATGTAAGAAACATAAAAATACAGACAAATTGAGCACCTCTTCCTTTTTTGAAGTTTGTTATAAAAATATCCCCTTTTTTCGCTTAACCTTTGAACACTACTTGAAGTACCTAGTAGTGTAGTGTTTGCATAGTAAGCATACACTGTATCAGGCAGCGAGATAGCGCGGGAAAATAAACGGGAGCCACTGGCGAGAGTAGACGTGATTTTAACAAAAATGTACTTGTCACGCCTGACAATATCCGAAGCACAATCCGAACCGTTAAACCGCGGACAATGTTTCTTTTTGCCTTTGTGGCAATACGACTCCACCGGGCTTTTAGCAGTGGAAGGCTCTCTTTAATCATGGAGGGCCCTCTACAACGAGACCGATCTTCGACAGGCCTTGAAAACGCACCACTACAAAAAGAGGAGTTGACAAAGGATTCAAGGGCACCACTGTGGTACGGATCCCGGCTGGAGTCTTTGCTAAGAGAATTATGGGAGGTCGTTGAGAGTGGACCCTACGAATATTATAATTATGTTATTATAATTATGTATGTGACTATTTGCAGAGACTAATAGGGACTTCATTTTTGCCTCGAGCTCCTCGGCGAGCTCAGGGTTTGATTGTATATGTACGTCAAACTGCTTATCTTTATAACATTATATACATACATAAAACAGCCACGCGGTCTAAGTGCTGGAATGCTTGTGCTGTGTAAACCAGACATATAATAGTCAAGGAGCTTTGTATCAAGTTCAGTGTGCCTGGGTGGCCAGACAGTGTGTCTGTTTGTTATCATATCAGTTAATGCGAGTCTCGGTTACAGTTTATCTTTGTCATTTGATCAGAACAATGGGAGTGTTTCAGACATTCGTCTCATATAGAGGGCGGCGTTGTGTTCAGTGTAGACAGGTAGTTATGACAGGTCGTTGGGGAACGTTATCATATAATTATGTGACATTTAAGATCTGTAGCTTCATTATGATCTTGCAAGTCAAAAGGAAGTTCAAGAAGAAGAAGAATACGAGGAGAAAGTTCTGAGCCTAAAGTACTTGCGATCGTGCTAACTACTTTCGCTTCTATCACTAATTGAGCGACATCTAACTATAGTATTTACGGAAAGTTTTATGTAATGAATATAATTATAGTCAGAGTTATTCAATTGTAAACATCATCAATAATTAATCATGCTTGACTCATTGGAGATTTTTGTAATTGGAGAATCGCGCTGAGGTCAATTTCCTTGAAATAAAGCAAAAATCTCCCATAGAGATTTTTAAAGAAATGTCTACTGTACTGTACTGTATCAGCCGGATTGTCCGCTGTTGAACACAGCCTCCCCCATTAAGGGGGGATTTGCCATAAACCCCATGCTTGGCAGGCGGCTTGGGGATCGCAGTGGAGGTTGGCAGTTCTTTAGAAGACGCTGCTGCCCACCTTCCAGTATTTTTCCCTTAGTCGCCTCTTACAACACCCAAGGGATGATATGGGGAGGTGCAATTCTGACCCGGCACCCCACGGTGAGACTCACAGTCACACGGTTCTGCGGAATTCAAATTCGCGCGGAAGGATTTTATTTCTAATCTCTTATGCACTTGAAGATCTTTGCCGAATCCTTAACGCAATTTCTCGACACCTTTAGGTAGAAATCAGATCCATTTTTAGAACAACATAGCTGACATAATCACTGACACAATGTTTATTCAACAGTTCGTCACAACAACTTTATCAACTATATTTAATCGCCATATTTATAAAACAACGGCACGACAAAAGGTATACGATTAGACGAATGCTACACGTACAATATACACTCGAGAGCAATGAATCCGGGTCACTTAAAGAATGTTAAAAATCTCGGAAACTAAAAATGATAGGTTAATGCAATAAATTGTATTTAATAGACAATGTAATACTCCTTAAATGAAAGTAAAAAAAATATGAGTCACCATACATTTTATTAACACAAAATTACATAAAGAAAAAAACTGCTGATCTCTCCTTAAAACAAAAATAGGAAACATGAAATTTTTGAACTTTATTACGATTTTCTTGAATTTTAATACTTCGTATTGCCTCCTCGTGCTTCCATTACTGCGTTTACGCGGTTTGGCATGCTGTACACCAAGTTCCTTATACGATTTTGGGGAATATTCTCCCATTCCTCTGTGAGAGCAATTTTGAGCTCACGAAGCGTGATTGGGGGAGGGTTTCGTTGTTTTACGCATCTGCCTAGCTCGTCCCAAGCATGCTCGATCGGGTTGATATCCGGGCTGCGCGCTGGCCACTCCATACGAGTAATGTTCATCTCTTGAAGATAGTCATTCACAATCCTACCTGTATGAGGTCGGGCATTGTCATGCATAAATATAGCATCCTCACCTAAATTGACCATAAATGGACCAACGTGATCATTGAGGATTTCTTCCACATATCTTACGCTAGTTAAAGAGCCGTTTTCTATGATCACCAGCTCTGTGCGACTTTCAGAAGAAATTCCGGCCCACACAAGTACAGACCCACCACCGTAGGCTACTTTTTCTTCGATGCATGCTTGCTTGAATCTTTCCCCTGGTCTTCGATACACTCTGTGTCTTCCATCGTGCTTGTAGAGCATAAATTTTGATTCGTCGGAGAACATAACTTTTGACCAATCTTCAATACTCCAATTTACGTGGCTCTGGGCATATCTTAGTCTCGAAATAAGATGCCCACGCTCCAGTTTAGGGCCGTTTGCAGGTCTAAGGGGTTTTAAGTTAGATTCAGCAAGCCGACGTCTTACTGTCCATGCACTTGGGTTACTTCCTCCGAGGCGTCGAAACTGATTGGTGAGTTCAGTTCCTGTGAGAAAGCGATTTCGAAGCATGGTGTTCACCAAGTATCGGTCTTCTCGTGCTGTGGTACACCTGGTTCTGCCCGTTCCTGGTCTGCGTAGGTTAGAACCAGTTTCTTCGTAACGTCGGAGAACTCTTTGTACTGTTGACAGCGACACACCGACAGTCCTGGCTGTATCGCGCTGACTCCGGCCGGTTTCCAGCATTGTAAGTATTCTGGTGCATTCTTCAGGCGTAAGCGACATAATTTCAGCTTGAATAATGAATATAGAGCACTATCAACATGGTTTATGTACCCACATAAATGACAGATTACAAACAAAAGCAAAACCAAATGCTGTATTTTCGTAGTTCCATCTTCGAAAGTGGCTCTTTTTCAAATTTGATTTTTTTATGATATAACTTTACAATAACTAAGAAGTTTTAATACCTTCATTTAAGGAGTATTACATTGTCTATTAAATACAATTTATTGCATTAACCTAGCATTTTTAGTTTCCGAGATTTTTAGGATTCTTTAAGTGACCCGGATTCATTGCTCTCGAGTGTATATCAAGTCAGTTTTTTTTTTTATGCCTGATAGGTTAGCCTTTGACCCCTATCTCGCCTGATGGTAAGAACTGAAACACTGAGTGAACTGAACAACATCTTCGACCACATCATCGGTCGAAGATGTTGTTCAGGCTAACCTAGAATTACTGGCTCTCAAGGACAGCTGCCGGAACACACCGTTAGGTGCTTGGCGACAGATTTTCAACTTGAGGGTGGTAGCTAGCCAGGCGGGCATTTGCAAAGTGCCCTACCACCATGCAAAGGTCAGATCAGGTACGGGTCATGATATTTTTAGGGTTGCGTACCCAAAGGGCAATTTATTAACTTATTAACTTTTCAACTCAGTATTGGAATACATCTACACTTGTTCAGTCTAAATTGAAAAAACTGTAAAAATTATGGGACTCCCTCAGACTGCAGAAAAAAGGGGGACTTCCCGTTTGTCTGCCGGTCCGTCCGTCCGTAAGTCATCGGTCTCTAGCTCGTCAATGTTATGATACAAATTTAAAATTTAGATATTTTACATTTGTCTAAAACGTTGACAAAGACGACTTGGAGTAAAAAATAGATGAGCGCTCCAATATTTCAGATTATTGCTGAGATAAACACTTTTGCACTCAGCATGAGGGCGTCATCCTCCAGAGCTCGTTGAGTAGGTCAAATAGGTATATATCTTCTATATTTATTTATTAACAAAAAAAATTCGTATGGTAAATTTTAGAGCATTTTTATGAGGGGGTCTATCTTTTGAATCAAACTAGTAATTGATCTCAAATTTTGGTATATAATGAACTATATCTTCTATTTGACCAATGAATACTGAAAACGCCGATTTTTATTGCAGTTATGAAGCTGTGATCTAACTTTTTCGTTCACGAGCTGTTGGCATGCGGAACTCTATAAGAGCGAGGCGCAACTCGCAGTTGGCCATTATTTTATCTTAGCTGATCCATCAATACGTTATATGTGCAAATGTATCGCGATTCATTAGGTCCCCATTCGCAAACCATATTGAGACGTATTGCATTCACTTTATAAGATGGACATTTCGTTTTATATTCTGCTGGTTCAGATATTTTTCTGGTTTTAGAACGGATCACGGATTCACGACAAAAGAATATCACTGCTTAACAGTGAAAAAAATGAGCCTATTAAAAATTTGTTACTAACCTACTGCACACTTTTTCTCTTCTTTAATTAAACACGAATTTATTTACCTGTTTCATATGTTTGTGTAACTTGTATGAATATATTTTTTTTATTTTGTACTTCTGCTCTCTTTGTTATAAAATTATATAATTAAAAAGTAAATCCATCATTGGATGTAAGAATTAATATTCGTAGAAACTATTGTAAATTAAGGTAAGATCTGTGAATTTTGTGAATTCAATAAATAAAAAAAAAAAAAAAAGATGGAGCACGCATACCTAGAAGAAACCTATTTATTATCGATTTGAAGACACCCATGTTGTATCAATCGGGAAATACTGACCACGGCAAGGAGTTCCAATTCTATCAGTACGCACAAGAAAATTGGAAGCATATATATATCGCGCCATAGACGACAATGTTCACAAGAATATCATAAGAGTTGAATTGGGAGCATTGGTGAAATCTAAATAAACTAAAACCAAAGTCATAAACGAAAATAGAAATAAAAAAACTGCAACGATCGAGGACTTACCCTATGCTACGTACAGATAGGGGACTATTCAAGGGAGAGGTAACGCCGCACAATAGATTCGCGATGGATGATATTATTAGCTACGGGGATGCAGGAGCAGATGTTAAGTGATATCTATTATCTAATCTGTGGCTCCTGTTCTGGTCGCACCTGGCGACCTTTGTCTACAACTTGATATTTCTGCCACACCTGCCTGATTGAGGATGTGATGTTTAATTTTAAAAGAGTGTAACACCATACAAAATTATAGGTCTCAGATTGACCATGAAATTACAATGTATGTCGCAATTCAACGCACGGTATCATGGGATTGTGAAGCATGCACGAAGCCCACCTGATGTTAAGCGGTAACCTCTGCCTATATCAGATGCATTTCGTCACAATTGATGAACATCACTGCACCCATCACCCTGAGACAGTTAAGTCTCATATGTAATTTCTTAATTACTGACTCTGAAGGACTGCTGCCGGAATACACTGTTAGGTGCTCGGTGACAGATTTTCTAATTAACAGGGCGAGAATTCGTAAAATGTCCTTCCACTATGGTGAAGGCACTGGCGGGGACCGAAGCACGGAGCTGCGGCACCGCAACCCGTAGCTTTAGCTATTACCGCAAAATGGAGGAAGTTCTGGTACTTGGCTATTTTTTCATTATCATCGTCGATAATCTACCCAGTGCAACTAGTGTATTCATTTCAATTTGTCATCCATTGATACCTAATTAAAATACTATAGACACAACACAACGCTACTGTAAAGACACTAATTAATAAAATGCTGATTGTTCCTCTGCTTCACACATCTGCCCAGGTCAGGGATATATGTTCAACCTCTTCAATCATTAACTCAACATAATAACAAGGATCTGCAGCTATGTCTACCCATGCGTACATGAATACAACATGTGCGCAAGTACGCGCATGTAATCACTAGAATGCCGCTTATGTTCCTTGAATTTAGTTGTGGCTTTTGAGGCCCTCGTAGCAGCAAAGTTTGCTTAAAAAAAGAAAAAATTCACCGTGACATTACTACTGAGCGTGCCCGTGCTTCAGAGAGTACGTTAAGCCGTCGGTCCCGGTTGTTGTATTAGGATGGCAGTCATAACAGCTTGGTTGTAGATACCACCTGGTCAGGTAGTAGCTATCACCATGAGAATAACCACCTTAAAGTAGAAAATATGTCACCAAGCACGTAACGGTGTGTTCCGGCAGCTGTCCTTGAGAGCCATTAATAAAAAGGCTTGCTGATGAACAATGAAAAATTATGAAAAGAAGGAACGACACATGCATCCGTCAGTTCATTAGCCAAGGAGAGATAATATTAATGTTAATTTGAGTTCCCGGACGATTACTCATAATCTTATGCCGTTATTTTCTCAATCGTGTCCAATGCGTTCTGTTGCTAACCAGCGTCACAGAATAAAGGACCCAGCGTTATCAAGATGACGATTTCAATCAGAAATTGTTACTAACAAAATTTCATGATAGCCATACAGATTTAATTTTACGCTAGAATACTCCACAGGTCAGGGATATCACTGCAAAGTCTTCATTCGTCCGATCCCATAATAACAAGAATCTGCAGCTACATCAACTCACGCGCATGTAATCACAATGCAACTGCTTGCACAATACAACTGCCCATTAACATGCGTGCGCGTGGAACCGGCAATCACGACGTTTTGTCGCTTCTACTGAAGGATGTCATTATCCGATTGATGTCACTTGAACTTATGTTCACGAACGTAGATTTCTGGGCTATGGCGTCGTATAGTTAAATATCCATTCGTCTTATATTCAAAGTGAAATCAAGGGTGGAATGTATTTGGAGTCGGCCGATGAGATCTCGGATACGTGAATTTTGACTCAATTTGGAGACGTAAGAGTAGTGCAGGGTATAGTAGGTGAGCCATTAAGAGATAGGTATCGCTAAAGTAGGTACTCTACAAAATGTTGTTTTGAGTACTTCATTCGAAAACGGGGCAGACATACTACCAGCTACCAAGCTGAGCGGACAAAAGTCCTAAAAACAAATAGTGTAACTCAAAAATGGCTTGACCGATTTTGATGAAATTTAAATCGGACCACACGACAAGCATCAGCTTCAAATAAAAAAAGACTTATCAAAATCGGTTAACCCCGTCAAAAGTTCTGAGGTAGGTAACAAACATAAAAAAGACATAGGTACCTACATAACCTCCTCCTTTTCTAAAGTCGTTTAAAAACAAGTTACTTCAAAGCAAAGCATGTTGGAGTTCATTGGCCAAACATAATTATTGTTTTATATACCTATTCATTACTGTCCGTAGAATAATGTGCACTATAATCATATGGTATCTATCAATACGTCTAACAATCTGGAACAATCGATCCTGGGAACAAAAACTGAACCAATAAACATGTTCATGGTTACAATAACACATGTTAATGGTTCCGTACATATATAAAGGTTCTTTTTGATGTTTATTCGGATAACTAGCTTCTAAGAGCGGCTGCGCTTGCGGGAACTTTGCTTGTGTCGTGTTTCCTCATTTGCTGCTGTGTAAATTGAAATATAAGGTAGCTAATATCGACTTTATATTTTAATTTTAAATAAATTATAAATATTACTAAAAATTTAAATAATTTTAAAATTATTTTAGGACATTTTTAATAAATACTTTGTAAAACACTAAAATATACTAAAAAAAAATAATAACGTGTCAAAAACTCTTTCGGTTTGGCTTCGTGGCGTTTGTGACGTCGCGTCGGAATAAGACGGAATTGTCACTATAATATATTTTTTAAATGTTCTACTAAAATATTAATTTAATATTTTTTTAAATTATAAAAAATAATTGTAATTATAAATTTGGGTTTCCGCAAAGTAACGCCTGAATCTATTTATTAAAAGGTAGTTTTTTTCTTAGAGGCTCTCAACAAACTGAGTGAGGGATGTACTCGGTGTTTCTTCCCACGTTAAAATCCGGAACGAGAAAATTCGCCGCCAAAATACCAAAGTCACCGACATAGCTATTTGAAGCGCTTGTGGCGAAGCTTGCGTAGTCTACCGATATATCTACTACCGATATACCACCGATATATCGATCCACTAAGTTTTATGCTAAGCTGCGGTCATGATTCAGATGGGTGACCACTACTGGCATTACTATTGAGAGTGCACGTTGTTGTCTAAGGATGGCAGTAGTTATAAAATGGAGGTAAGGCATTTGGCTAGCTACCACCCTCAAGTAGAATATCTGTCGCCAAGCACCTAACGGTGTGTTCTGGCAGCTTTCCTTAAGGGCCAGCAATTCTAGGTTAGCCTGAACAATATCTTCTACCTAGGTCAATGGCTTGTCTATCAGCTTTAAATAAATAAAAAAGCTTTCATAATTTGCAAGTTTAGGTAGCAATGGGCATGCCACATTGCTCGACGAACTGATAACTGATGGGTAGGAGAGGTTCTCGAGTATGCACCACATTAGAACGGAAGACGAAGATAGGCTGATGAACAAGGACGGTTCGTTAGGAAGGCGATGGTTGCGACACCAAAAGCCATCCATGATTACAACCTCAAAATGGCGATCAAAGATCGAAATAGCGCGGTAATGGAGGCCCTGTTAAAATGTGACGTGGGAGAATAACGTCACGGACCCTGGAGTCTGTGGAGTGTAGATTTAAAATTAAAAAAAAAAAAAAGAAAAGATAGGCTGATGAAATTGTCAGAGTCACAGAGTGTCGATGGGTGCAAATAGCCGTTTATTTTAACAATAACAACAAATATTTAAAAAAAAAATTAATTAATATTTTAGAAAAATAATACTCGATAAAAAATCGAGCGCACGATCCAGGATCGTTTCTCGATCGTGCGCTCTAAGAGACAAGACTTCCTGAGGATGCTTCGCGTAGAAACGAAACGCGTCGATTTATCGATTTACCTCTGTGATATTTGAACAGTCATAGGAGACATGCGTGCATACGCTGCATTACAACTGAATGCGTATGTATGTGTATGTTTCAATGACGTAGGATCAAGGGAGTACAATAAAGCTGGCCAAGTACGCGTTGTAATCAACACAATGGGTTCCGTATCAATATTACTTACATGTATTTACTTATAAAAATATGGTATCATTTTAATTTAGCACAGCTATAATTATAATTATACAATGATAAATTAGCATTTAGCATTGTATAATTATACTTTTTAATTTAGCTCGGGGGACATAAATAACTTTAAATTTAATTCTATAATCACCAAGAACAACAACACAAAAAAATTAAAAACACACGTTTCATGTATGAGGCAATCATATTAACTAAAACCTAAAACTTTTTAAATGTATAGTTTCTGTGTATTAGAAAATGCTTATAAAATATTCTTGTGAGGATAGATAATAGGTATTATCTACTTACAGACTCCACATCTATCTATCTAATCAGCCAGTATCCAGCCACTGCTGGGTAAATGGTTAGTAATAAATAAATATATGTTAAAAAAGTATTTAATTTACATTAAAAAAGTAATAAATATATAATTATTACTAAATAATATTATTATTATTTTTACTGTGTATATTTATTCATGATGTAAGGAACTCCGATATGAGATTTCCTCGAACAACCTGACTTCGAAAACAACATGGGGCAAAACTATTAGTGTGTCTGCCAGATGTCAGCCCCCAGCGACACATTTTGTAAACAAATTATCGACACAAGCGAAAAGAAAACGTCAAGGAATATTCACATTTAAAACCGATAACAATAAGGTTGTAGATAAGTTTTAAGAGTATAGCTGCAAAGTCCAAAATTACTGTAATCAGTCGGATTGTCCACTCCTGAACACAGCCACCCAGGGCGCTGCTGTTCACCTTCCGAAATTTCACCCTTAGTCGCCTAAAGACATACACGTGAAGAAATGTAGGATGACATTCTAGGCTGGCACTCCACGGGCAAAGATTTGTTTAATTTTTTTGATAAGCACAAGGCTCTCCTTTTGTTGAGCGTTAACCAGTGTCTATAGCAGATGCAGCACTGCGCCGATCGCCCTGAGGCATAAAGTTGATAAGTCTCATGTGCCTGTAATTTCACTGGCACACATACCCTTCACACCGGAACACAAACATTATTGTTTGGCGGTAGGAATAGGTAAGTACCTATGGTCACTTCCCTGGACGAACTGGCACAAAGGTTTCTACTGCTATTAAAAGCGCAGAGTCAAAATAATTTGTAGGGATACTACGAATCACAAATGGCTCTGTGGCGGCTATGGATAAGCCATGGACTCCTGGCTTAGTGGCCCCAGCTATGGACTTCGTGTCCCACCATAGTCCGAATCCCGTAGCGAGATTGAACCTCATCGCATGTTGGTAGAGCATTTTGCGAAATGTTGAGTGGGCCTATTCAGTAGTCTTAAAAAAAACTTATAGACACTCACACGTTTCAGAACTACAAATTTACGAGAGAAAAATTTAAGTCATGAGCGGGAAATTTTCACTTTCGTAAATTTGTAATTTTATAATGTAATCCGCAGAGCATGGGTTATTGCAAACATAAAAATATTAAAACACACACGTTACAATAATTATTTTATTTTTCAAAAAAAATAATTATTTTTGAATGTTTGCATTTTATTTTTAATTATTTCATTTTTCAAAATAATAATTATTTTTACACAACGACTTACACGTTCCCGCAACTCACTTTTGCTACTTATTTGGTTAGAGGTTCCACCTGAAGGGACCTAGTACTGAGTCTGGTGACTCCTGGAGCTATAACAATAACACTGAGCGTTTAATTTTAGAAGCTACCGTAATAGAGAAATATACTTACAGTTTAGCTCAATCGACTTATTTAACAATAACTTAGTACAATTTAAAAATCTTGTGACCCATAAATTAATTGCAGATAAATAGCTTACACAAATACAACCACACACACACACACACACACACACATGCACGAACACACCCTTTTTCCCATAATTATTCACACATATAAAAATACAGCTCTGCTCTCTATATGTATATAATTTAGATAAAGTAAATCCGTCATTAGATGTAAGATAAAGTTAATAAGCAAATCTATGTAAGTATTTTTTAAGATCTGTGGATTTTGTAATAAACGTAAATAAATAAATACTTCTGACAACGCGTAAAGATTGTGAGGCATTCGGGCCTATTTTATTAGTCAGCAATATATTTGGTATAACAGAACGCTCAATTTTCAATTAGCGCGAACTTGCGATAATCGCGTTATATATAAGGACAACGCCTTATTTGTTGGGGGACGACATAATATGCCCTCTGTATTGTTGAAATGAACACATAAGCGTTTTAAAGCGCTTTTTTTTGAAGCACTCGTAGCGAAGTTTGCTTAGCCGTTCTGAACCGATCAGCAAAGTTAAGCAACGTCCGCCGCGGTCATGACTAGGATGGGTGACCGCTGGTGACATTACTATTGAGCGCTTTCGTGCTTCGGAGGGCACGTTAAGCCGTCGGTCCCGGTTGTTGTCTTAGGATGGCAGTCGTTATAGCATTGTGGTAGGGCATTTTGCGAATGGCCGCCTGGCTAGCTACCACCCTCAAGTAGAAAATCTGTCGCCAAGCACCTTACGGTGGGTTTCGGCAGCTGTCCTTGAGAGCCAGTAATTGCAGGCTAGCCTGAACAACATCTTCGACCACATCATCACTTAATATCAGGTGAGATAGTGGTCAAAGGCTAATACATCACGCATAAAAAAAAGTATTTATAGAATTATGTTCTTGTCCGGTTCTTTTATGTGGTTAGAAAATAACAGTGGAAGATGATGATGAATGGATATTTTGAATACAAATTGTTGTAATGGTGACTAGTAATAAAGCGAATTTACTTAATGTGACTAAGCACCAGTGACTCAGTTATATTTATGCGGAACAAGTACGTCTGTTTGCATTTTGCACCCGGATATAAGTATGTCTCTTGGAATAAGCTAAATTAACACGTAATCGGTTTCTATTTAAGTTTTGGAAACATGCATGAAATAGAGAATAGAATACTAAGAGATATATTATATAATAATATATCTACTACGAGGACAATGCAAGATGCAAGAAAAGTTGTTTCAATCTACATATATATATATATATATATATATATATATATTTCTGTTTGTGAGGCAATAAACGAATTTTGATTTAATTTGATTTGATTTAAAAAGTAGCTTATATAATGTAGAAACTTTTAGTTAATTTATAGTATACACCGATAGATAAATCACTAAAAATTCGTAATATTTTAAGCAAATCGATTTTCTGAAACTTTTATATAGGGTCGATTTTATAAAAACCTTTCCATGCTAGCAGATAAAAAGCACTTTTCCACACTGATTTCAAATAATAAACAGCACCTTTTCGCACTTGTGAGGTGAAAAAATAATAGACTTTTGTCACCATAGACGGTCCAATGATGTTGAGGTATTTTAAATTTGCCGTGGTATTGAAATTTAAGAAATTTTAATATCGTGGAGACCACTGTAGCAAAGAAAGAAGTCTTATCCGACATCTAAAACATATACCTTCCGATTTAGCGGTATAGCTGAGTAAACTAATATGGCCACTTTGCTGCAGCTGATAATTCAAACAATTTCTCATCAGCAGCACATCAGCTGTAACATGACATTTTTTTTTTATTGCTGGTAGGTAAGCCTTTGACCACAATCTCACCTGATGGTAAGTGACGATGTGGTCGTAGGTGTTAACAGGCTTAACCTAGAATTACTGTCTCTCAAGGACAGCTGCCGGAGCACACCGTTAGGTGCTTGGCGACAGATTTTCCACTTGAGGGTAGTCGCTAGCCAGGCGGGCATTCGCAAAAATGCCCTTCCACCATGCGGTGAAGCTCAAGCCAGCGGCGGGATTCGAACCATGGACCTGCTGCGCGGCAGTCCATAGCCAAAGCCACAGAGCTATCACTGCTTCTAAAACATAAAAGTTAAAAGTACAAATCAAGGAGTTTCCTTTCTCGACCATAATCCAACATATATGTATAAAATATGCCATTAAGTTTAACGTTCTATATTAGCAAAGGCCTATCACATTGTTACGGTTTAATCTATTTACCTATTGTTAGTTTTCGGCGGGGATTGGCATTTTGCCAATGCCCGCCTGGCTAGCTACCACCCTCAGGCAGAAAATCTGTCGGCAAGTATTCCGGCCGTAGTCCTTGTGAGCCAGTGCAATTACAGGTACATGAGACTTAACAACTATGTCTCAAGGTGACGCCTGCGCGCGCAATTCGTGACTTGTGACGAATTGCATCTGTTATAGACAGGGGTTAGTCCATTTAACATGTGGTGGTGGGTGGGCTTCGAGCTTGTTCCGTTACAATAACATAAAAAACAAAAAAATCTACACCAATGGTGTTGAAATAACTACGAGTAAACGCGAGTATCTGCAGGCCATTACGAATTTTCTAATATTTGTACAGACGACTCCAGTCACTGTTTGTCTTGACTTATGTGCTCGTTATGGCACTTATATGCTACCGTAAGTTCAAATGTTCAAAGTGACACAGCATAAAAGTCACTTCCCGCTGTATATCTGTCCATATGTACCTATGCTTAAATCTTTAAAACTGCGCAACGGATTTTGATGCGGTATTTTTTAATAGATAGAGTGATCCAAGAGAAAGGTATAGGTATATGTATAATACATGTATAATATAATAGAGGTGATAATTTTAGAGGTTTCTAATGTGATGTCGTAAATAAACACATTTTTTTGCGCTTACATTGCAAACGCTTGCTGAACCCTATGAGATAGATCAAAGTACACCTTGAAAAGGACTACAAAAAGTCCACAATGGTATATCTTATGAATAACCCACAATAAAAAAAATTACCGGCCGGCACCCCCGCGGGGTGCCGGGTTAGAATTGCACCTCCCCACATCATCCCGTGGGTGTCGTAAAAGGCGACTAAGGGAAAAATACTGGAAGGTGGGCAGCAGCGCCTTCTAAAGAACTGCCAACTTACACTGCGATCCCAAGACGCCTGCCAAGCGTGGGGATTATGGCAAATACGCCCTTAATAGGGGAGGCTGTGTTCAGCAGTGGACGATCCGGCTGTTACAGTATAACCATTTTTATCCTTTACTTTTTACGAGAAATAATGGCTTATTTACGAAGCGATTTCACCAATACAGCATTAACCCTTATCCAAATACATTGTGAATTTAATATAGATCAATATGGCCCAATACAACATCTGATTTGAACGAATATTTTCGAATATATTACACATTATTTAGTATCAGCATTGCACCCGTGCGAAGCCGGGGCGGGTCGCTAGTAATGGTGATTAACGGATTAACATGCGGCTAAACTAAACGGTTCTCGGTAACGAAACGGTGGCGATGAAATCCGAGTTGACACCAGTATGGTATTATCCTTAATCCTGGTAAGGATAATTTTTATCCTTACTCATATTTTGTAACTTGAGTCGAATCCTTATCGTGTTTTATGCAAGAACAAATCAAATATTTTAAATATTTGATCATAGAGCATAGACGAAATTCGTCGAAAAAAATTATAACAAAAAAATGGAACCGATTTCAACACCCAAAAGTGTGAAATATTTTATTAAAGTCGGTACCATGATAGTTCAAAAGTGCCTTTTATCACAATATTGTGCGCATGGTACCGACTTCCACAATTCACACTTTTGGGTGTTGAAGTCGGTTACATTAATTGTCAACGACTATATCATAAAGAAAGGTAGATAGATATTTATTTTCAGTTATTGGAGTGTAACTCAAAAACGGCTTGACCGATTTCGATGAAATTTAAATGGGACCAAATGAAAAGCATCACCTTTCAAACAAAAACATATACACAAGATTTGAGAAGCCCCTCCTTTTTTGAAGTCGGTTAAAAAACAAAATCACCGACATACGGCTTTGAGGATTTTCAAGTTGACATGTCAATGGGCAGGCGACATTGTCCGACGGACCGATAACCGATGGGGAAGAAAGGTTCCCGTAGTTACCACATTACACCGGAAGACGTAGAGTATGGCGGAGGTATTTGTTAGGACGGATAGTGGACATCTTCCGGCTGATGATGGTAACGATGATGAACCATAGAGCCTTCGTAAAGTAGAAAATAAAATATCTTCGTGAGTGAACTAGAAATCATTCTCGAAAAAATGTTTAACCAATAATGGAACCGTCTTTAAAACTCAAAAGTGTGAAATAACTTGTCGAAGTCGGTGCCATGAAATCGGTTCCATTTATTGGTTAACATTTTTTTTTCAATCTTTTTAGTGACCCTTGCTACTTACTGGATCGATTGTAAACGACTATATCATCAAGATAGGAAAATAATTTTCAGTTATAGGAGTGTAACTCAAAAACGGCTCCACCGATTTTGATGAAATTTAAATGGGACCAAACGACGAGCATCAGATTTAAAATAAAAAAGGGAATTATTAAAATCGGTTCACCCAGTCTAAAGTACTAAAGTATCAAACATAAAAAACAGACAAATTGAGAACCTCCTCCTTTTTTTGAAAATCGGTTAATAATAGGGTTGGCATCCGGAAGTATATAAACATATACAATTTGTTCGTATAGGTTTAGAAAACCATAATATATAATATAAATCACCTGCAACAATTATTTATTCATAATTTTATAAAAGTAAGTACCTACATTATGTACAGTCAATGGACAAAACAAATCGCGATAAAATCGCCACGATGAGAATTTCCTGTTTCACATTCAACAATGCAATCCGGTATACATAACTATAAAAATATTAAATTGATACAGGCACCTATATTTTCTGATCCAACATGAATCTGAGATCACTGGTAAAGATGGGTTACCGTGGGATGTAAAAGGATGTTAAGGGATGTGTATTCATAGCTTTTTCCAAACACATAGATTCGTCATATTTTGAATATCTACCAAGTGTTTCTAACTCGGTGATATCTACATTTCGAAGCAATAATAGCCAAGCGGTAATAAATATGGACTGCGGTGCAGCAGGTCCATAGTTCGAATCCTTCCATTTCCGCGGGCTTGAGCTTCGCGCACAGTGGAAGGGCATTTTGCGAATGCCCTCAAGTAGAACTCTGTCGCCAAGCACCAAGGAGTGTGTTCCGGCAGCAGTCCTTGAGAAGCAGTAAAATTACAGGCACATGAGATTTAACAACTGTATGTCTCAGGTAGACGGCCGCAGTGCATTTCGTGACTTGTGACGAAATGCATCTATTATTGGAAGAGGTTATTTTACTTAATATTAGGTGGACCACGTGCTTGTTCCGGCACAATCAAAAATTAAACAAATTAAAAAAATATCTGAAATCTATGCTTCTGCTTCGCTAGTTTATTTTTTTAACATTTATTTTATCTCTATATATGGAAATATGAATTCTTATACAAAACTATTTTTAGCAATAATTTAAAAAATAAATAGTGTCTCAATAAACTGGAAAATTAGTAGCATACATACTTATATCTATGCTTCTGATTTTTCAGCTAAGGGATATGCATGCAAAATTTCTAAGAGTTTCAACGCTTAGTATTTATATACGATGAAAGTGCGTTTGTATAATAAGTGCAGTGAATACAATTCCCTTAAACGACGATATTACAATGACTCACAATTTCGTGAATTTTATGCAAGTTTAGCGGAAGTCAGATGGACTCACAATGTCCTGGGGCTAAGTGAGTCATATGGCATCATGATGCAAGTAGCCGCAGAAACCGTTATCTCCATTTATGTATGCATTGTCAGAGTCTGAATAAGGTAATTTTATTGCATTTTACACGTTAAAGGTAGGCTTTTTTTTCAGACCAATCCACCCAACGGCCAAAGTTGACCTAACAAAAGCCAGGTGGATGACCTGGTCCTTAACACTGAGCCTAGAACATAATTTTTTCTTGATTTTTTAACGCAGAGAAATCGTTGGCCGCAATTATGAAATTCTGCGAAAGAGTTCTCTGTGTTGCTGGAAATATCCAGAAGGTAGAGAAAAGTTCTACTGAACAAGTTGCATAGGCCCTGATGGAGAGACGTTGTGTCCGTGGGGACCGGGAGCTCAACGTTTTTTCCAAAACTTATCTGAGCGCTTGGTCGATGCGACGCGTGATCAAAATGCTGGCACCTATTTGGCTCAACGAATACGCGTTGCAATACAACGGGTAAATGCTGCCAGCATGCTGGGCACGCTGCCAACGGTAGTGGGCTGGAGCATTTGGACTGCCTGTGAGTCTGCAATGCCTTTTAACTTGTCTAAATGGTTTCATTGTAGTAGCTGTAGTGTAGTATATAGTTCGTAAGATTTTGTTAATATAGTTGCATAACTAAATTAGTTATTTCTTCAAATCCTTGGGAACGCAGCTAAATTTTGTCAAAATATTCGAGAAGAGAAACGCAGGCTGGTGATGGTGTAGATTTTAAGGCTGTCATACACGAGCGGTATTCGCCAGAGGAGAGGCAACAGAGGTTATTCCGCTTAACAACAGGTGGGCATCGTGCACGTTCCGTCACCATCCCACAAAAAAATAACAATAAACCATTTGAAAAACAAAACAAAATTATTCACAAAAAACAGTCGACTTGAAACATTAAATACGCATTATTTGGGATTATTCAAATACTACTCGTCAGATCTCACTCGAATTTAAATGGTACAACAAGTCAAAGACCTTCGAATATAAAAAAGATCATCAAAATTGGTGTATACACCATTTTTTTTTGTTTCAAATTTATAATAAGAGTTACGAGTTGAGTTACACACAAAAAAATACAGTCGAATGAGAACTTCCTCCATTTTTTGAAGTCGGTTAGATATCAACTTACTTCTCAGAGCTCGTAGATGTAGAATTATTCACTTTTGGAAAGTAACAACTAACAAATGACTCACCGAAAGTTCCTTCAACATCACACTTATTAAAATGTGTTTATTTATTTATTATTAAAACAATACATCTATCCTTACAGGTTATTTTCTAATGCAATAGAGTAGTTTAGTAATCAATATATAATAGTTTAGAATGAACGGAGGTGGGACGTACGGACAGACACCAGGGGCTTTGCAATAGGGTCCCGTTTTGTAGTAAGGAACCCTAAAATGTTACTAATATTTTTAATTTTTTTTTATGCCTGTTAGGTTAGCCTTTGACCACTATCTCACTTGACGGTAAGTGATGATGTGGTTTAAGATGTTGTTCAGGCTAACCTAGAATTACTGGCTCTCAAGGACAGCTGTCGGAACACACCGTTAGGTGCTTGGCGACAGATTATAAACTTGAGGGTGGTAGCTAGCCAGGCGGGCATTCGCAAAGTGCCCTATCACCATGCAGGGAGAGAATATGAGTAATGTGACTCGACGAGGACGTAAAGGTGGTAAAGGCGTGGACATGACACACGTTTCCTTCTTACTCTAGACTATATTATTAACATAAATTGTGTTGTATAGTTGCTTTATAGTCTAGACTCTAAACGGCAGAATTAAATGGACATGAGCGGAAGTAGCGAGTACGTAAGATCGTTCCAGTGTAGTAAAACCTGATATTTGGAAATAAAATTTGCACAAAAGTGTATCATGATTTTTAATGAAAAGATATTTGATATAGAATCTACTAATAGCCCAAAACTCACACTTATATATAAAAAAAACTACACGAACAGATTATTTTTTTGTTTAACCATATAATACACCCTATACATTAGGGACAAAACAAGGTTGTCCAAAAAAAATTATTAAAGTTATAACATATACGCGTACATACAACCGGAATAGTAAACATATTTAAACATTTACATATGAAAAATAATGAAAAATAAACATATTTAATATTTTGTGCTCCAATAGCACGAAATATTTGTTCTGGGCGGGAAATAAACCACTCGGCCAATTGCTTTAAGCATGTGGCGCGAAATCGGAGGACACGAGTTCGATTCCCGGCCGGAGCAAATTTTTTGTGCTCCAATAATTTGTAAATGTGATTTTCGCTTATATAGCACGCGATAGTTCTTGTAATCACGTTTAGAAATACTTGTGCTAATTATCGTACGGCATTGAACCACAGGCGGGACCCGAACTATTCCGAACTCGAGACCGATCGATTGTACAATATTAGAGGTAAAAGTTAGAAAACGAGGTGTAAGTATTGAGTGGCTTCACAAAGATGGACTATGGTGAGAAAGGTAGGCAACAAGATCTGATTAAAAAACTAAATTATTTATAGATTGAGGCGTTACTTTTTGGAAACCCATAATTAATAATAACAAATGTTTCATAAAATCTAAGGAATATTTAATTTAAATTTTAGAAAAACATTTAAATTATATAAAAATACATCTACAATTCCGCAAAATTTTCCTGCTATGCTGACGTGATGTCAACGCCACGTAGCCTAACCGAAAGAGTTTTCGACGCGTGTAAATTCTACACTGTCTGTGTCACTGTTTCGTGTCATGACTTTTCGTGCGCACCATCGAGAAACGAGTTACAGAGGCTATATTAACGTTTATCACATAACAAATAAAGTTATCCAAGAATACGATCCCAAAAACTACAGACCTACAAAACTCAAACAAGAAACGTATTGGACCACCGCCACCGCCCGTCGAGAACCGAACCCGCACCTGTCCGCACCACATCCGCCAGATGTTGGGAAGTGGTTATACATGTAAGGCACACCTACCCGCAAAAACAATACCGAAACACAAACGAGATGATGGTCGTGTGCAAGTTGGACTACAGAGTGTTCCGTACAACAGTAAAATAAAATTGTTTTTAATGCTACTGAGACGGAACAAGCCTGAGGCCCACCTGATGTTAAGCAGTAACCTATAACAGATGCATTGAATCCATCACTCAGAGACATACAGTTGTTGAGTCTTATGTGCCTATAAATTGACTGGCTCTCAAGCACTGCTGCCGGTACTGAGTTCCCAAAAATGACCCGGAAACCTTTGCAAGGGGGTGACATTCTCCGAACGGCATAAAAACAAGCTAAGCTAAGTTGTGCCTGTGGGTTGCCAGATTTAACTTGCACCCGACATCGTCCTGTGGGATTGCGGACTGCCGTGCCGCAGGTACATAGTTCGATCCCAAACCCGGCTTGAGCTTCACGGCTTGTTGGAAAGAAAATTTGCGAATGCTCTCCTGGCTAGCTACCACCCTCAAGTAGAAAATCTGTCGCCAAGCACCTAACAGTGTTCCGGTGGCAGTCCTTGAGAACAAGCGCATGAGACTCGACAACTGGATGTCTTAGGATGACGGGCATCTGTTATAGTCAGAGGTTACTGCTTAACATCAGATGGGCTTCGCGCTAGTTCCGCGGCGGAACTTCCGCCACAAACCAATAAAAGCTTTTATAGTTCCTGGTGTCTTTCGTTATTACATAAATTCTAATAACCATCAAATAATGATGTATTACGAAAGAGATTTGTCTAAGCGCTTTCAAAACCGGACACGCGACTTACGTGTTTACCTCAAAAACTTAAACTTACACATAGCTGCTTAAGTAGATAGCATCATCTTACCATACGTAGCAAGCGGTTAATGTATGAAAAACTTAATAGGAAAGTCAAGACGAGTAATAAGGAGACAGTGTAAGGTACATACAGTGACGAAACTAGATACGATCTCAGACCAAACAATAAAGTTTAAGACGGAACTCTGCGAAAAGCGACATGAAGCACGTTTTCGATATGTGTGGTGCGACGTTACCCGACCAAGTTACCTACGTGTGAAATAAGATGCCATCTTGCTTTTTATTTTTTGAATATTGTTTCTTGCACACTTTCAACCATATAACTCAGAATTTTCAATTTAAAAGTAAATTTTTGATTTTTCATAATGTTTTGCTCTGTTGTATCTGTGTGCGTGTGCTTGTGTACGTACACTGCGAGGCACAGCTATACCCGTCTTCACATTTCAGAGTCTTAACTTATATTTTTTTTAGTCTAAAGATATGATTTTAAGGGGAAGTCTAATTGCAGTTAAAAACGGCAGCAACAGAGAGGGCGCTATATGTTTAAAAATACTGTAGAGGTGGTTTTGGAGATCGCAATTGATATGTACCAAATACCAAAAATTATACCACCCGTATAATGGCGACAACTTTAGCAGGTTCTTAATTCAGCTGTCCCACTGCCTGCCTGGAGTAAGCGAGTAGCTACCGACTATTTTCTCGGTCTAGTAAACCTACATAAGATTCAAAACCCGTGCCAACAAAAGAAAACACTATATTTATAATCGTTTTAAAAAATGTTAAAATTCTAACAACCTCTGGTTGACATCTGTTAGTCCTAACAAAGATTTAGAGATGATTTATTTTTTATTGTTTTTTTTTTTAATTTTATTTTTTTTGTGTTTTTGACGTAATAAGACCGAGGGAGCACAGTGCAGTCTAGTGTTGCTACAGCGGCGGCAGGCGGTCTTGGCTCGGATTTGGCATAAAAACATTTAAAAAAACCATAGTTAATATATAAAAAAACAAATCAAAATCTCATCTTTGTTAGGACTAGCAGAAGTCAACCCTAAGAGGTTAGTTAGCGTTTTAATAAAAAACCCTGAATATTTATGCATATATAAATAGTTGATAGTAAATCTTCGTTGACTTCATTCCATATTCAAAATCGAACAATCTTATGTACTGACACAAGTTGCATTGTACAGGCTGTACAAAGTATTGCGTAAGCTAGGAATGCGCGGCCAATGACCGTCCACAAAAAGTTGCCTCGGCTGATTGCCGTCCCACAGATTTGATCTGATGTCACGACTCGTGGTTTTTTTGTGCAGGTTGGCGCGGTAGAAAGCCATGACAAAAGCAGACAGTACTTGCACGAACGGTACTTGCCTAACTATTGCTGAGAAAAAGGGATGGTGATATCGATATTTCTTTATAAAATTGCGAACGCGGTGGTAAAGTATATTATTATGTAAAATAACGATGGTGATGGGCAGTTAGCCCGAGGGGTGTCGGGCTATGATTGCACCCCATGTCTTCATGTGGCAGTCGTAAGAGACGACGAAAGAAAATATACCAAAATGCGGCAGCGCCTTCTGAAGAATTGCGATCTCCATGACGCCTGCCAAGCGTGTAGATTTCGGCAAACCTTCTGATATGGGACAAGGCATTTGTACAATTATTAGGTACTAGCTTTCCGGGCGCGGCTCCGCCCGCGCCTATGTAGCTTATCGCGCAAAATCATTAACCTCTTTTTGCGCAGTTGGATAAAAACTATCCTATGTTTTTTCCCGGGTCTAAAACAATTTTCAAACCAAATTTCATTCAAATCGGTCCAGTAGTTTTGGCGTGAAAGCGTTACAGACAGATAGAGTTACTTTCGCATTTATAATATTATAGTACTGATTAGAATTGTTGATTTGTTACGTATATTACGACAAAGAAAACATTGTACCCAAGTAAATATGTTAGAAAGTTGTGGATTGTTTCATCCTTCGATCATTATTAAGTCGACGTAATAATGATAGAAGGTTTCAACATAAATTACTTTGAATTGAAATATAGCTTTATTTTTTGTATTCCTGATATATCCTGATGGCTATCTTTTGACCACTATTTCACCTGATGTTAAGTGATGATTTGTGTCGAAGATGTTGATCATACTAAACTAGAAACTCTAAATGTTATTGGCAAAGATATGCGTTGCAGATTGAAGTAAATATTCATACCATTATGCATACTCGTACATCCAATTCATATCACAAAATCACAACGCATTTAACCCATTTTTAATTAACAGTCATTATTATCTATATTCTAGGAAAAGAAGGAGCTAGACCCCAAAGCAACGTACGTGATGCTGGTTCCAGGCTTCGAAGGACACCATCAAATCTTCACGACGATCAGCGAGAGACTCAAGGTCCAAGCTATGACCTTCCAACTAGTGCCAGACGTGGCTAATGATAGTATTCCTCAGATTGCTGCTCATATTGCTAAGGTAAGTTTTTTTTTATTTTTGTTTATGTACGAGTATCTATTAACACATTAGTTACATTTTATTGATAACATAATTTTTTTATAAACGAATTATGACATGACATGACTTAATTCCAATTTTAATCTTTTAATAATATTATTCGGATTTTATTCATTATCTAAACTAATATAATAAAGAGGAAAGTTTGTTTGTTTGCATTGAATAGGCTCTAAAACTACTAGACCGATGTGAAAAATATAATTAAAAAAAACATTGATATTCGAGTAAACAGTTTGCGAACAAACCTCCTCTTTCTTGAATTCGATTAAAAATTAGCCAAACATTTTTTATTGAAAACTTTGCTACAGACTTGCAGAAGAAACAGATCATTAGGCACACTTAGATAAGAGACCGACAAAGATGGATGACTATAATCACGTAGCGTCGTGTGTGCAATTAAGATAATGTTGCACACATTAGACTATTTAGCCTGCAGACGTTTCTATACATTGTCTATAATTATAATGTTAATTATAGTTATACCGTTAGAGGAAGACATGTTTAGCAAGGGTCGATGATCTAATTAGTTTTATGTCAAGATTTTATTTAAGGTGATCAATTTTGGATTAGCCTGACTTTCATACAATACAATAACTCGATATTGTACACGACAAGTGTTATTAAACACATATAGAGAATTCTTAACGCTATGGTAGAATGGGCGGACTTATCGCTTAAAGCGATATCTTCCAGTCAACCTTAGAATGGAAAATATACATGTGAGGAATAAAAGCACGTATGTGGTGTATATAATGTAAAAATTAATTATTATATGTAGATATAAAGAAAATTTTATATATAAATATTACTTAATAATGTGGTTCAAATGGTTATCTCATAACCATTAACAGTAAACAAAACAACCCACAATCTACCAAGTTCTTGGATTTGGCGCTTAGAAATTATCGCTTCCGATTGGACGTCAAGGTAATTTGCGCCGCACGGTACACTTTTTAAACGACGCCAAAAGCGGTAAATATTGCGTTCTGCTGTTTTGAGCTTGATTTACATTTCCTTACATATTTGTTCTCAGACTATGTGTTCGAATCCTTCATGACAGTTTCGTTACTCGGTATTTTGTTCGCTCCCACACCCAGTAGTAAGTAGCAAATTAAAATGCAAAGACGTAGAGCATCGAACCCGGGAATGTCGTGATATAACACAACCAAAGCACGACCGCGTCAAGCGATTCCCAGAGGTGTTGAGCAGAATATCAATGCTGGTAAGAAACCGATTCTAAATATGCTCTTTGGGAATGTGGCTATATTGTTTAAATGTACTATGAAAGGTTTAGTCTTCATATGAAATTATATAACTATCATAAAGCCCTAGAGAAAATGTCAACTGTCTAGCTATCACCGTTCTTGAGATACAGCCTGGTGACAGACGGACGCACAGCGAAGTTTCAATAATAGGGTCCCGTAACCCTTTGGGTACGGAACCCTAAAAACAACATTTAAAGAAAACATAACAAAATAATATCTGGTAACGATTCCGAGTAATTTTCGTGGCGTGAAGTCACGTAGGCTTACCGGAAAAAAATGTTTCGTTTCTACACGAAGCATCTTCAGAAGATTCCGAGAATTCTCAATCGTAGGCTCCGGTTGGGATACATGGCGTTTATGACCTCACGTCATCGGCTTAGCAGAAAAGTTATTCATCATTAGATATGTGTTTTAAAAGTTTTTCTAAAATTTCACACTTTAATGTTTTCTTAAAATATGATGTTTATTTTTTTTTTTTATTCCTGATAGGTTAGCCTTTGACCACTATCTCACCTGATGGTAAGTGATGATGTGGTCGAAGATGTTGTTCAGGCTAACCTAGAATTAGTGGCTCTCAAGGATGGCTGCCGGAACACACCGTTAGGTGCTTGGCGACAGATTTTCAACTTGAGGGTGGTAGCTAGCCAGGCGGTCATTCGCAAAGTGCCCTACCACCATGCAAAATGCACCATGCATGTTTAATGTTAGTTAATAATATTTTTCAGATTAAGAAGCCGATTTCGTTTTATTTTTCAGTTCGGTATGTGTTATAGATACGCGACATACCTATATAGGATCTATTGTGTGATATGCCACTCAACTACAATAACGTTCATAATGGCTATGACCGAGCTTCAGTGGGCTCGAAGAATCTTGCATGGGGGCCATCTTGAATCCGCCATTTTGGATTTTTTGACAGTTGTCAATCCACTGCTCTCTCGAATCCCTATGACATTTGGTCAAACACTCTCGTTATTTGGTAAATTATTTTTCAGTTAATGAGAGTTACGAGTCTGTTCCTTGTCCACCATATCATATAAAGCTTTCCCAGACTACATCATCAATATAGTGTCACATCCGACGGAACCCTACTAATACCACAGATTACATAATAGTTACTATTTTTTCTAAAACAAACGTAATGGCTGACATCGCGGCTGCTTCAGCACAGCGACTCAAGCGGCGCAAGCATACTAATCTCGGTAGTGGTCAGATATTCGTATTTGAGTCGTTTCATATACAAACATGGGGTCCGTGGGGACCGGGAGCTCATCTTATTTTCCAAAACTTATCAGAGCGCTTGGTCGAAGCGACGCATGATCAAAATGCTGACACTTATTTGACTCAACGAATAAGCATTGCAATCCAACGGGACATTTCGTACTGGGCACGCTGCCAACTGGTACTGGGCTGGAGCATTTGGACTGCCTTTAAGCCTAAAATGTCTAAATGCTTTCATTGTAGTAATATGTAGTGAGTAGAGTACTATAGTTTGTAGTATTTTGTGAACAAGGACACGATTATACTGACGTAAAAAAGGTTACTTGGTACGTAAAGAAATAACCAAACTTACCCTCTCATAGGTGAACAGGTAGGCGATGATGGCATCCTTCTTCTTCTCCTTCTCTTCAACGTGACAGGCGCCCACGTTGAGCCCCATCACGATTGTCTTGAGCAGGTCGCCTTCGCACGCGTCCCAGAGCATCTTGGGCGTGTAGCACATCATGGCCTGAAGGACAAAGGGTACGGTAAGATTTAGTAAAACTATCTTAAGCAGGCTTTTCGATATTATAACTGGTATTGTTAATGTTAAATCTTACTTTTCATAACCTCATGCAATTACATGTTTTCTTTGTAACCGAACTTTTTAACTACTAAGACTCCACTGTCCGTCTGTCTGTCACCAGGCTTGTATCTCATAAACCGTGATAGCTAGACAGTTGAAATTTTCACAGATGATGTATTTCTGTTGCCGCTATAACAAAAAATACCGGCTAGCACTTTGTCGATTTTGACGTGAATACATCTTTAAAATTGCTTCCATAAGGAAGCAATTCAAAAAAATCGGCCAAGCGAGTCGGACTCACGAAGGGTTCCTCCGTACCTTTACCTATACAACATCAGACTTCATATTTTAACCTGTTTTAGTTTTTACGTGCACGAGTTCGACTCGCACTTGGCCAACTTTTAGTATTTGTTGTTATAGTGGCAACAGAAATACATCATCTGTGATAATTTCAACTGTCTAGCTATCACCGTTCCTGAGATACAGCCTGGTGACAGACGGACGGACGGATGGACGGACGGACAGCGAAGTCTCGATAATAGGGTCCCGTTTTACCCTTTGGGCACGGAACCCTAAAAACGAATGATAACAAAATCGAGGATACAGTTTAGTGTTGCAGCTACATATCTATCATCCCCATCCAAATTTCAATTACACCACTGGATAGCTAAAAAATCAAAGAATTTATTACGCTAAGTAAGGACTGTAACCGCCATTTTGAGACGTATTCACATACAACAATCGGCCGTGTCCTTAACGCAACCACACGCAATTTTCTTTTTGCCATTGCTACTGGACCATACTACAATATATACTTCGAAAGATGGAGAAGAAGATTTAAAGGGCTCCGTTCTTTATAACTAATAAATCGCTTCGCCACGCTTTCGCTTCGCTGTCTGTTTGAGAAGACCTTAATGATTTGGAGGTATGCAAAGGTTCTCAACCCCATCACGGCCAAAGTTATTCTTGTAGATGCAAATCGTGACATGGTCGAACGTGACAATAACTTTTATAAATAAATAGAAGACGAGGCATGCGACATTGAACTAGGAAGTCACCGGGTAGCTCGGTCAAAGACCTAATACTATAGCGTAACAAGGGTTATTATTATAGTTTTCAAGCACTGATTGCCAAGCGGTAATAGCTATGAACTGCCATGCCGCAGGCCCATGGTTCGATTCCCACCGCCGGCTTGACCTTTACCCCATTTTGCGAATGCCCGCCTGGCTAGTTACAACCCTCGATTAGGTTTTCTACTTGAGGGTTGTCTTGAGGTTGCCAGGCGTCTCGCCAAGCACCTAACCGTGTGTTCCGGTAGAAGTCCTTGAGAGCCAGTAAGTAATTATGAATTACAGGCACATGAGACTTAACGAAATATTTGTCTCAGGCTGAGGCAGTTCGTCACTTGTTACCAAATGCATCCATTAGAGGCAGAACATTAAATAGACCTCATGCAAGTTTTGTCACAACCCCATTAATTAAAAAATCTAATAATATTGATTCTAAATAAGGTAAGAACATCCCTTTAAGTTCTGTATACAGAGTGTTTCTTTTACTCTTTTATATAAGCACAGACAATATTTCAGACATCCAAATCTACATTTGCATGACAACTAGGAAACACGGCTAACTTTTAGTAAGTTGTCACAGTCAATTAGCATTTTTAACATAAATTACATACATTGACAGATAAGTCACCTAACACAAGTACAAAAAAAAATTTAAACAATACTGACTTCAACAAGTTATTTTTGAAGTCAGTTTTGTTTAAAACATTCAACATTTTTGGGTGTTGAAGTCGGTCCATTTTTTGTTTAAAATTTATTTTCACTCTTTTTAGTGACCATTGCTACTTACGCGATCAATTGTCATTCATTGTCAACGACTATAACATCAAGATAGGTAAATATTTTCCAGTTATTGGAGTGTAACTCAAAAACGGCTTGACCGATTTTGATAAAATTTAAATGGGACCAAACGACAAGCATCAGCTCTCAAAAAAAAAATAACTTTCAAAATCGGTTCACCCAGTCAAAAATTCTGAGGTAAGAAACAAAAAAAACAGATGAATTGCGAACCTTCTCTTTTTTGGAAGTCGGTTAATTACATACATTAAAAGATAAGTTACCTAACACAAGTACAAAAAACAAAGACAAATACAAAACCTAACTATTTACAGGAAGTAGGACTCGGCCTTTGAAAAGTTTTTAAAGGTTAAACACCACCTCTAAATGGCATGAACGATACTAATAATAAACACCCATAAAAGGATAATCAGAGCAAGAAAACCAGGTCGCATTTCAATGCAAGCTTTGACACAGAATATAAAACTTTCATCCAGTAGGTCAACTTCTATTACTGGTACAAGGTGATACGGTAAGGCTCTGCGTCATATGATTAGCACGTATACAACCGTTACAATAGACGTGCTGCAGACGACCCGAACTTATGGGAAAAACACGACATTGGTTACCGTGATTCCGGTGAAACATGAATCATAATAAGATATGAAACAGTGAAAATAGATAATCTTTTTGCAGGAATGAAAGGACTAAAAATATTTTGCATCACACTTGCACATAAACAGTATCTAAACGTATAGGTTAACTTGGCCGTAATGCCCCATATAAAACCCTCGAGCTTTCTTTTTGTCATGAAACAGTATTATTATATTATGTTCTATGATGAAACCCAAGGTCGGTAAGTAATTTTTTTTTTATTTATGTGTGCTATGCAAGTTCAAGCAAAGAGTTTTCAGTCTTTCAGAGCGATAAGAAAATCGAAAAGTACTTTAAACTTGAGAAACTGATGTGTAAGTGCAAAAAACAACTTAAAAACCGCAAATATTTCAAGAAAAATGTGAATTTGGTGAAAGATAAGCTAGTTTTACAAGAAAATCTTAAAAATTGTTTGGATGAAGTAGAAATTACTAAGCAATTGTATGATGATGATACTTTGAGTAATACAATTAAATGGAAAAATGAAGTTCGGTGATTGGGCAACTACAGGTATTCGAAAAAGTAGAGATTATTTGTTTGATCTGTATCGCAGGAAGAATTTGACATCCTGCAAGCAGTTTCATGATTATGTTAGAAACTATTAAAAAAAATTTAAGTCTGTTTGCTTGTGTGCTAAATCTCTTTTTATCAGAAACAAAATTATCAAGTCCAAAAATAAAATAAAAACAATTTGGAAGACCATAAATACTGAGATCGGTAAAAATAAAACTAGAGATTCTACATATGTCTTAAATACTGATAATAATCAAATATCGGATTCAATACAAGTGGCAAATATATTTGAATTTTTTTTTCTAACTTACCCCTAGAAGTCACTACACTAAGCATCAGATGCCTGTCTTGATGTAGCAGACACTGTGTTAATACATAATTTCCCCTGCAAATCGCCGGACTTTTCTTTTAGACACACAAGAATATTTAAAATAATAAAGACATTTAAAAGTTTAAACATTAAGTGCACCGAAGACTTGTGGGGTATGTCAGTTAAAATGGCAGAGTCTATAATTTGCATTATTGCACTATATTTAAAAACAATATTCAATCTTTATGTTGATAAAGGAAACTTCCCCGACTTAATGAAACAAAGTAAAATCACTCCAATTTTCAAGTCGGGGGGTACCTGACCCTTGCAATTACAGACCTATTTCTATCTTACCTGTTCTGAGTAAAGTATTCGAAAAAAATATGCTCAAACAACTTCTATCCCATTTTAATGAGCATAATATATTAAAGGAAAATCAGTTTGATTTCACAAAGAGCAGATCCACAACAGATGCAGGTGCTCAATTGATGTCACATATACTTGAAGCTTGAGAGAGTTACAGGGTGCTATTGCCGTATTCTGTGACATTTCTAAGGCATTCGACTGTGTAGAGCACTGCACTCTGATTCGTAAACTTTCACATAATGGTATTCGTGGAAAAGCTCTGGATCTTATAAAGTCATATCTGTCAGACAGGCTACAGAAGGTTACAATAAATGGCAATACTTCTTCCGGGTCTTTGGTAAGAATAGGAGTACCACAAGGATCAATTTTAGGACCCTTTCTGTTTCTAGCGTATATAATTGATCTGCCTTGCATGGTTAAACATTTCTACGATATAGTTTTATTCGCAGATGATACCTCCCTGATTTTTAAAGTAGATAGGAAAGATAGTGAACTTATTCGTGTAAATAATGTGTTATCTATGATCTCTAAGTGGTTCGCGGCTTATAATCTTCTCTTAAATTCAAAAAAGACCAAATGTTTAAAGTTTTCTTTACCAAATGTTACTTATGTTGAACCAAACATTAAGCTTGGCCTAAATAAATTCTCTTTTGACAATGCGACATTCTTCCTGGGAATCAAAATGGATTCAACTTTAAAGTGGAATCCACATATACATGATCTATCCGGAAGACTTAGTTCTGCTGCATATGCAGTTCGTAAGATAAAACAACTAACAGACGTAGCTACTGCTAGGCTCGTTTATTTTGCGTACTTCCACAGTATTATGTCATTGTATTGCTGTGGGGAGATGCTGCTGAGATAGAGACAATCTTTTCCTTACAAAAACGTGCTATTCGAGCCATATATGAGATGGATCCTAGGGAATCCCTGATAGATCGTTTTAAAGAAATTGATATTTTAACTTACCAAGTCTGTATATGTTTGAAAATATTATGTTTGTTCGTAAAAAATTTAGTAAAATTAAATCTAACAGTGACAATCACGATTATAACACTAGGAATAAAGATAAAATAGTGGTGCCAGGATTTACTTCTCTTATGCGGCACTAATGCCGATGGGAAGTATATAAGAATTTATAAGAAAAAAAACCCGTATTGGTCCAGGCGTCGTCGAGTAATTGGGGAACATACATAAAAAAAGATTCCGACGATTGAAAACCTCCTTCATTTCTTGAAGTGGGTTTATAAGGAGTTCAATACACTAGAAATAATATCACAATCAGAAAAGGCTTTCGCAAATAAAAAACACATCAACATTTTTGTTAGCCCCTGACCAGTACCTTACCTGTTGGTAAGTACTGTTGTGGTCGAAGATGTTCAATAGGCTAAACCTAGAATGGGACAGTTCTCTTGCTGTTCCCTGCTCCCCAAGTCTCTCAAGGACAATTGCCGGAACACATTGAGGTGCTTGGCGAAAATATTTGGCTAGGCGAGCTCAAAGTGCACTAACTCCATGAAAACTGCATTTAATTTTATCATCATCAACTTAAGGGATTGAGGGTTTGCCACAGGCATCTGTAGTGTGTGTTTTGCAGGTGTCCTGGAGTTCATGAGTGAGATGGCAGTTCTTCAGAAGGCGTTGCTGCCCACTTTCTGGTATTACCGAACTAATGGCACTAAAGAGTTGATAGTTTGGGGACTTGTACCAACGAAATTGTACCACAATATAAAAAAAAAACTGTGCTATTGTCATTAGTTCGGCAATATGACTAACAACCAAAATATTATTTTACGCTATCGTGGTGGAACAAGCACGACGCTCACGTGGTCTTAAGCGGTAACCAGTATAATAATAGATGCACTTCGTGACAAGTAGCCAGCTTGCACTGCGCCGATTGTCTCATGTGCTTATAATTTCACTGGCGCCCATACACAATCCAAAACACAGTAATGCGACATTCCCGCTTGGCGGTAGAAATAGGTACAGTGACAGTACATCCCCGAAAGACCTCGCACAAGAGTTCTACTGCTACAAACTGCCACGAAAGAGGATTTTTCCCTCTGTCGCCTCTTCTAATTACTATAGAAAGTAATTATGGGTGAGGGTGTTGTAGGGGAGCTATACAAGCTGGCATTCCCTTCCCGGGATATGATTAAGTGAGACATACATATAAATATATACATATAATATATTCCTTTTATAAATTCGTAGCTTTCAAATAAAACATATATTTTGCAATATGCTTTGATAGACTTTCGACTTAAGGTCCTAACGTTTGTTATTTTTGGTATATAATATGTGCAAAGAATTAGGCCATGTTATTTTTTACAAAAAACCGCATTATTCAATATGGAGTCCAGAGGTAAATAACCTATATACGAAGGAAGCACGACAACGGCATTCAATCCGTGATTCGTTGGTTAGATTGTAAAGGAAGAGATCAATAATTTGGCTGTCGTGTTACAGGGACAGGAAAGTGGTCAATAGATTGATTGCAGCTGTAGTTTATTTTAGACTTTGACCGATACTTTACGTTGAAGCGTAGCATAGTCGGTCTTAACCGATATCAACTAGGTTAAGCAACGTTCGTTACGGTCATGACTTGGATGGGTGACCGCTAGTGGCATTACTACTGAGCGTGCACGTGCTTCGGAAGGCAGGTTGAGCCGTCGTTGGTCGTGGTTGTTGTCTTAGGATGGCCGTTGTTATAGCATGGGAGCATTTTGTGAATGCCCGCCTGCAGCAACCTTCATGTAGGAAATCTGTCGCGAAGCACCTTACGGTGTTCCGGCAGCTGTGCTTGTCCGGCAGTTGTTACTATGTTGGTTAGCCTTTCGACCGCATCAACGTCATAAACCATTTTAATCATCTTGTATGTATTTATTATAAATCGGAATTTTCAGTATTTGAAAGGTGTTAATTAATTTATGAAGGTGATTTAAATCTACAAATTAGTGTACTTAATGCACCCGGAAATTACCAGGGTGAATTAAGTCTACTAAAAGTGTACTTAGTGCACCTGGGTGAATTACCCCAGGTGAATTAAGTATACCGCCCCGTTGTTTATCATGGGAAATCTGCGTAGAAAGTACTTTTTAATCATAAGCGTGGAATTTTATTCTTTGATTATTATTTACTTCAAACCGTGATGACAAAAACACAAAAAATATTTTTTAATATTGCCCATTGCAAATTAATTTATAAATTCACTAATTTACTACGAGTATATTATTTTAACTTTCTTTATAGCACTGATAATTTTCTTTGTTGGAATGAGGTGAAAAATTGTGATTTACGCTCGGCAGCAAAGTTATATTGCGTCTCGTACTTTAGAAAACGCAGTTCTCCCACGAGTTGCGTCATCGTTAAAAGGTTAAATGCCAATTGCATAAAATAGTATTTTTTGTAGTACAACGGAAGTTGAACTATAGGTTTACAAATCACAGTCATACGTCATATTATGTCATGTTGACATAGCGGTCAAAGCATACCCCGGCTATAGGGGTGTATGGCACGGGTTCGAATCCCGCACATGACTATAGTTTGACCTGTCGTTGTGATTTCGTAACAACTATGCAGCTTTGCATGTAAAAAAACTATTATAACTTATATATGTAAAGAAAGGCAGTCAACAGGCTACTTTTCTCACTTCTATTATTAAGCAATGTGTGCAATAAGGGCGTAAACCTAAGACAACATTCTGTTCGATGGTTAGAAACAGCTCTGAGCCTTTACTGCTTTGTATCGTCAGAGCAAACGCCTCTTTCCTACAATCCCATCTTCACTCAGCCCTTCTCACCAATCAACAAACAATCAAAGGGTAAATGCCCCAAATATTGGCATCTGTTTAACACGTCTGGCGGGACCGTTACACTGACAAACCCGTCGCACGGTTGCACGACCTACATTCAATCGTCACGGTACGTGACTCGTCTAGTGTTCGATTGATCAATATTGGCGGCACGAGGATTGTGCCTTGGAGAATTTCTTCCACATAGGATACAGAGATAATTCAGCTGACGCCAAAGGTGGATTAGTGGCTAAAAGGGTGGACTGCCGAGCGAGCTTAATCAAAATCACAAATTCTTAATGATATTACAGTTCTCACAGAATGAAAATTCAAGCTGCATTTAAAAATTATATTGTCTCGGAGAATTTCTTCCACATAATGTACAGTGATAATTCAGCTCACGTTCAGAGGCAGCGGTCGCTCAGTGGCTAAAGGGGTGGACTGCCGAGCGGGGGATAGAATACCACTCGGGGCCGAGCTGCATCAAAATCACAAATTCCTAGGCTCTCACAGAAAATTCAAGCTGTAAAAAAAGATTTTAATTGCAAAAGCTGATTATTGATTGAAAAAACTTTTCTTACTTTCAGTTGAAAACGTTCTCCTTTTGGAAGTCAGTTCAAAATTGTCCTCGCATTGCCCTTCGTCCTACATATCCAGCTGACTGATATCAGCCAAGCGCTAATCAAAGCCTACGTCATGTATTTATTTACATGTGACATAACCGTTAGAGCAACAATGGCGCCGCACGACCTAAATACGAAAGGTCGCGATCAGACACTATCGTGGTTGCCTATCGATAGTTCGGACACGTTGCTATTTCGAGACTAGCATATTGGGGTTTTCTTGTGGTGACCATATGGTCGCTTGCCTTGGAACAAGTGTGACAAATCAATATGATTCGCTGTGAATATGAAATAAAAAATATATCAGTTGACAAACGAGTTGCTAGATGAGTTTACGACTTGAGAACTTTGGCTCGTATCTCTTATCTTTGAAGCGATCGTAGCGAAGTTTACTAAGCTGTTCTCAATCGATCAGCAAAGTTAAGCAACCCAACTCATGACCGCCGCGGTCATGAGTTGGATGGGTGACCGCCAGTGACAAAACTACCCTCTGATGCACGTGCATCAGAGGGCACGTTAAGCCGTGGGTCCCAGTTGTTGTCTTAGGATGGCAGTCGTTATAGCATGGTGGTAGGGCATTTGTGTGGGACTTTGGACGATCTGGCTGATACAATAAACACAATCAAACCCTGACTAGCCCAGCCACATTGAATAGTGGCATACTTTACACCCAGCGCATTCTTCCCTTCGTCGAATATTACGAATAATAGGAAAATATTACGGCACAATAATATAGCCCGAGATATTAGAATTAGTTACATTTTAAGATATACAAGTTTCAATTGTTATTTTTTATGCCTGATAGGTTAGCCTTTGACCACTATTTCACCTGATGGTAAGTGATGATGTGGTCGAAGATGTTGTTCAGGCTAACCTACAATTACTAACTGACAAGGACAGCTGCCGGAACACACCATTAGGTGCTTGGCGACAGATTTTCTGCTTGAGGGTGGTAGCTATTCAGGCGGGCATTCGCAAAATGCCCTACCTTATGCCTTAATGATCACACGACTGTCTATAACTGTTAGAAGGTGGGTAGCAGTGACATTGCCGTCTTTACTGCGATCCCCAAGATCTGAGAAGGAAGCCTGCCAAGCTTGGGGATTATACCAAATACCTATTGGGGGAGGCTTTTGTTAACAACAGTGAAACGGTGGACGTTATGGATAATGATGAATGAATGACAAAGTTTAATAAATGCTGCTTTAATTAAATTATTTAATAAATGCTAAAAAGACTTTTAATATTATTATGTTTGCAATAACGCCTGATCTGCGTACGAGAGATTGTAATGTAATCTGTAGAGCAGGCGTTAATGTAAACATAAAAAAAAATATGGTTGCTTCGTAATTTACAAGTTTAAAACTAATTGAGATATTGGTCTTGTTTTTGGTACAACGTAAGTTGAACCATAGGTGTCGCTCCATCCCCATATTATGATGGTTGAAGAACGAGAGCAAAAATTAGAGTTATGACTTATGAGCCATAATGTCATGTTAGCTCAGTCAGAGCATACCCCGTCTATAAGGGTGGAAGGACTTGGGTTCGAATCCCGCACATGTCTATAACTTTTTCTCTCGTACATTTGTAATTTTGTAATGCTAAAAAGACCTCCAGAATGCATTTTCAAGATGTAATAAAATAATCAAACATTTTCTTTCACGGGTTGTTGCCACGCGGATACCTAGTACAGCGGGGCCCGACTCGCACTTAGCGGTATTTTTTTAAGTTACTCGGAAGCAATGATGTTGTGGGTTGAATGACCGACCGACATCTAACAGTAATAATGTGGACGTGTGTTTACGGAAAGTTTACGGAGCTCTCGACTCGATCGCGTGCCGGTTAGACGTCAACAACGTTTATTTAACTACCCCCCAGGTTAGCCAAGGAAAGTCAAGGAAGGGATGAAGGTAGTGAAATAAAGGTTTCGTTTAGGAATATTGAACAAAGTTGCGTTCTAAAGTTGCGACACACCAATGTTGCTAATATTAACAAACATACCGCCCCCCAAAGAGCTACTAAGCTCTTTAGAGTGAGATTAAAATTACAAGATTAAATTAAAGACTAGTAAAATTCAATGGCTGATTTTCCGAAATAAAATAAATTAAAATGTAAGTTCCCATAATAAAACTAGGTAAAAAAGAGGCGTTAGTTGATATTCTAAATGATGAGTTTCCTAGATATGATATTTAGTTGTCTAAACATGGCATTAGAGGGCACAATTTTACTACTGGTCGCAGCAAAATTCCACTGGAAGTCTGCAACTCTACTACTCTTACAGTACCGTCAGTGCCTGGACAAACGCGAATGATTCGACCCTTTTTCCAATGAAGCGATGGCAAGTTTGGATCCTTGATCAAAACCAGATCCCAACTTGAAAATTAGCAGTCTTAGCAAGCCACTTCGGACGCTGCTGCATTGTGTGCAGAAACTCCGAATGCCAACGTCGCCAGAAGTGCTGGTTAATTTGTTGAAGTAGTTGCCAGCGCTTCAGAAGATTCGGATTAAAGTCTTCGCAGTTTTGTTCAGGTAAAGACAGCATGGGTTGCCCGATCAGAAAATGACCAGGTGTGAGCGTTTCAAGATCATTTGGATCATTTGGCAAGGGACATAACGGCCGTGAGTTTAGAGCTGCCTCTACTTTGGCAAATATAGTACCAAGCTCCTCAAATGTGAGTGAACGATCGCCGATGACGCGTGCCAATATGAGCTTTGCCGACCGCACTGCACTCTCCCATAAGCCACCCATGTGAGGACCGGAAGGAGGATTAAAATGCCAAACGATTTGACGATTGGCCAGAGACTTTGCGATCTCATCGTGACCGTCTTTCAAGTGCTGATATACGTGCTTGAGATGGTTACGCGTACCGATGAAGTTCGTGCCACAATCGCTAAAGACGTCACTAGGGAACCCTCTGCGCGAAACGAACCGATCCAGGCAAGCCAAAAAGGCGTCGGTTGACAATTCGGAAACAATATCCAAATGGACACATTTTGTGCTGAAGCAAATAAAAATGCATAAATAGGCCTTGTTGGATTTAGCATTTCGAATTCGGGACGTTTTGCACATAAAGGGCCCCGCCATATCAACGCCAACTTTTTGGAATGGACGACACGACGTCACACGATGAATGGGCAGATCACCCATAAAAGGGTCAACAGATTTTGGTCGTAGTTGATAACAACGCTGACATCGAAAAATCTGTTGACGGATCACCCTACGGGCGGATAATATCCAAAATTTACGTTGGAGCAAGCTAGTAAGAGCCATTAGACCAGGATGAAGAAACAGCCGATGGTAATGGTTTACTATAAGCTCTGTGACGTGATGTGCTTTGGGTAGTAGAAGAGGATGCTTTGCGCTATACTCCAAATCAGACTTGACCAGACGCCCACCCACCCTTAAGTGGCCCCGCAAATCCACGAATGGATTTAACCGCCGAATGCTGCCCTTGAGAGGCTTATGGTCGCGCAACACCCGAAGGGTTTCGGAAAACTCCGTCAACTGGACCAACTTTACGATGTGGAGCAAGCTGTTGTTGAGCTCCGCAACGCTTAGTGGACCAGTTCGACGCTGTTGGGGGTTGCGCGAGTTATGAACGAAACGTTTGCACCAAGCTACAACCGATTGTAACTTGGGAAACGTACTAAACCTCGTCATAAAGGGTAGCTCTTCAGGCAGAGCAGCGACGTTGGAAATGGGCGTGGTTGATTTGAAGCCAGGCAAGTTTTCTTCTCTTGGAAGGGAAATCTCCTCCGACCATGTAGAACAATCTTCTACTAACCACGGTGCAGACCACCACAAATAATGTGCCACTAATTCGGAAGGAGTGAGACCTCGGCTTGCCGAATCAGCAGGGTTTTTAGCGGATGGCACGTAATTCCATACAGCGTTTGGCACTAGAGCTTGAATTTGAGACACGCGGTTCCCCTCAAAAGTCTGAAGCTTGTGAGGAGATACCTTAAGCCAGGCGAGTACGATGCTGGAGTCACACCAGGCCATCATACTGCTGATTTCCATTTTCTGAACTAGAATGCCATAAACATGATGGAGAAGACGTGCAAGAAGATAAGCGCCATTTAATTCCAGCTTAGGGATTGTGAGCTTTTGCTTAAGTGGAGCCACACGGGACTTGGCCAGTAAGAGCCTGACCGAAGTGCTACCGTTTGGTCCTTGAGCGCGCAGATAGACGCAGGCAGCGTAACCACGCTCAGAAGCATCACTGAAACCGTGGAGCTGAATGTCCAGCGGTTGATCAATGAGCAGCCACCTTGGGATAGAAACATTATCAAGTTGAGGAAGCTGCGAGTTGAATTTATCCCAGACATCAATAATTTCGGATGGGAGGGCATCGTCCCAGCCGAGCTGTAAGGCCCAGATGGTTTGCATTAGGTGTTTTGCAAAAAATGTCAGTGGAGTGAGAAATCCGCAAGGGTCGTAAAGCCTTGCTATGTTCGACAAGACACCGCGCTTTGTCGTAACGCTCTTCATTTGAGAAACCCGATAGATGAAGCTGTCAACCTTTGCATTCCATTCCATCCCCAAAACCTTATAAATGTTGTTGTCATCCTCCTCGAATCTGTAAGGTTGCTCACAGTGATCAGCAGATTGCAATTTAAGAAATTCTTTGGAATTGCTGGACCACTTGCGCAACGCGAAACCACCCTGAGAGAGGATGGCAATAAGTTTCTGTTGTAGGTCAAGAGTGGAAGGCAAATCAGGGGCCCCACTACATACGTCATCGACAAATGTATCCTCGAGTAGTACGTTCGACGCAGTTGGATACGTTGCAGCGTTCAGACGAGCAAGCTCATGTATAACGCGAATTGCCTGGAAAGCCGAACTTGTAACCCCATACGTTACGGTGGTAAGCTCGAACTGCTTGATGGGCTCTTCAGGAGATTCGCGCCAAAATATGGTCTGGTGCTTGCAATCATCGTCAGCCATGCGCACTTGACGATACATTTGCTTGATGTCGCAGGTGAAGACAATCCGATGTGTTCTGAACCTGAGAATGATGTCTTCAATGTGTTTTTGTAGCTTAGGTCCGGGCATCAGGACCTGGTTGAGAGACACACCCGTGGAGCTTAGAGAAGATGCATCAAATACTGTCCTCAGCTTGGTTGTGCTGCTGTGGGCACGAAGAACACCGTGATGGGGGATATAATAGCGGTCACTGGACACCGGTGCAAGAACTTCACGCATGTGGCCGGCTTCTTCGTAGTCGTGCATGAACGCTATGTAAAGTTCACGGAGAGGTGCATCCTTTAATAGTCGACGCTCTAAGTTGTAAAACCGCTTGAGTGCTGTTGCGTGGGTGTTGCCTAATGGTTTGGAGTTGACCTTGAAAGGGAGACGCACAATAAAGCGACCAGTGCTGTCCCTAGTGTGTGTCTCAGTGAAGTGCTTTTCACAGAGAATATGCTCAGGATCTGAAACGGGTTGGCTAGGAGTCTCTTCGACTTCCCAGAACCTAGTAAGAGCTAGGTCCAGGTCTAATGTGCAGGCCATCGCTACAGCATTATGAGTATGCAGTGATGCTGCAGGAGCTTTCCCCATTATAACCCACCCAAATATTGAGGCATAGGCAGTAGGCATGTCTTCACCAAGACTGAACTTCCTGCCATCTAGTATCTCATTGTATAAGTCAATACCTAGCAAGAGATCAATTGGTCCCGAAACAGTAAAATGTTTGTCGGCTAAGACCAAGTTTTTGCATAACTTTAAAATTGATTTATCTACTGGCACAGATGGTAGAAGACCTGTTATGCGCTTTAAAATGATGCAGTTAGTTGAGAGGGATGGGGTGGAATAACCCATAGGTAAAATAGTACACGAGACTATACCACGAGTCTGCTGGGTGGATGCGGCACCCAAACCAATAACTGTTCCAGATGGCGAACGGGGAAGTTTCAACTTTTGAGCTAAATTTTCCGTTATAATAGAGACTTGAGAGCCACTATCAATCAGAGCACGAGCTGAATGGAAATCTCCATTGACATCCTGTACCCTGACAAAAGCAGTTCCTAAAACCATAGTAGACCCGCTATTAGCACTATGCAACGATTGGACCATGGAACTGGTTGACATGCCAGATTCGCATTCCCTTGGTTCTATTGGTGGCTTATGGTGACGTTCAATGTGGAGTTTTGTATGGTGACGGCCACTACATACTTGGCATACACTCTTTGACATGCACTTTGAGACACTATGTGTTCTTAGACAGTTAAAACAAAGTTGATTTTCTATGACAAATTGCTTTCTTTGTTCTGGAGTCATAGAATTAAAATTTTGACAATAATAAATGGCATGAGCCTCCTTACAGCATGGACAGGAGTTGTAAGTGAGTTTTTTCTCGGTGTTCACTACATTTACTGAGTTAGTGGTAGTCTTGAATGAAGTACCGGCAATATTTTCCAGTATGCGGAGCTGACTTTCAAGGAACTTAAGTAGTTGTGTAAAAGTTGGTATTTCTAAAGGATCAACAATGTTTGATTCAAATTTAGTCCGCATATCAACTGGAATTTTTTTCAAAATAATATGTAATAAAAGGAAACTCCAAGAATCAACATCAAATTTCAAGGCCACCAAAGCATGGGTATTTTCTTTCAATGTATTGATGAATTTATTTAATGATTTTGTATTTAATTGAGTCATATTAGCAAGATTAATAATGGCCTCTACATGCTTGTCTGCAATGATCCTTTTGTTCTCATACCGTTCTACCAATAAATCATAAGCAACAGTATAATTTGCCTCTGAGATTGGTAAATGTTTCACTAAAGATAAAGGCTCCTTATCTAGTACTCCTAACAAGTAGTGCATCTTTTGGACTGAGCTCAGTCGCTGATTTTCATGTATTAAACTTTTGAATGTTGAGTTAAAGTTTGTCCACTCAGTATGAGAACCAGTAAATCTAACGAGATTTATTTTTGGTAAATGAAACTCCTTCTCGCACTGAGTAGACACCAATTGCTTACTTCCATCAGAATTTCGTTGCGCCTCCACTAATGTGTCGTACACGACTTGCACTGAATAATACATTTCCATATATTTTTCGTGTGATTTTTCAAGTTCGGTAGCAGAGCGTTTTTCTTCCTTTAACGTCTGCCTACTACACATAACAATTGAGAAAGCTTCATCAATTTGATCGCGATATTTGTTCATGTCTTTGTGACGAGCTATGAAACGCAATCTTTCGTGATTACTTACGCTCTCTTTCATGCCTAGTTCTTGAGAAAAATCATACGTGGCCTGTAGCCATTTCATAGCCATGTCGAATTTTAACAAACAAATACGAACTTCTGCCATATTTGATTAAAACTTAACTGTTTTTCTTCACGATTTATCACAAAATAATGCTTTGTTTTGAAATTGAATGAAGTAACAGTGAAACCAAAGATTAGAAACTTGACAGTTGACACATCCACACACTAACTTTTGATAGTACTATATTTTGCTTAAGTTGCCAGTTACCCAAAAAAATGCAAAGCTTGATGAAGCTTGATGCAGTTTGATAGTGTGACACAGATGTAATGAGTGAAGTTCGACAGTTAATGCTTAAAATGGTGGTCACAAAAATGAAACGCAATGAAGTAAGGGAATTTGGTGAAAAATGAGAATGCAATATTTTGATGTTTTAAAACAGGATTTTACGTTAATTTAGATCGGATTTGGCGTCGAAGGACCAGGAAATGTTCGGGAAAAAAAGGGAAACAAATGCAAGGCTACCTGGTTCAGCTCACCCCGCGTGCCAGATGTTACACGACGCGTAGTTTTTGGTTTCTTCTCCCTTGCATTCAACGCTGATTGTCTTGCGAGATGAAAGATGATTTTCTATGCGCGATGGTCGCGGCTGATGTTGAAAACTGTCGTTTTGGCAATATTTCGAGGAAAGTTTACGGAGCTCTCGACTCGATCGCGTGCCGGTTAGACGTCAACAACGTTTATTTAACTACCCCCCAGGTTAGCCAAGGAAAGTCAAGGAAGGGATGAAGGTAGTGAAATAAAGGTTTCGTTTAGGAATATTGAACAAAGTTGCGTTCTAAAGTTGCGACACACCAATGTTGCTAATATTAACAAAAACACTTAATTATGCTAAACCAAGAATTAGATTTAAATTCACACCGAAGGCGAAGAGGTAATGGCCGGCATTGCAGCGGCTGGCACCTTTACATCAGTCACATGTTTAAAGCAGTGCAAGCGGTAATAGCTATAGACTGCCGTGCTGCAGGTCCATGATTCGATCCCCACTGAAGGCCTCACCAAATTGTAGATGGGCATTTTGCGCATTTTGAAGCAGTGGTATTGGGCTATGGACAGCCGCGCAGCAGGTTCATGGTTGGAATCCCGCCGCGAGCTTGAGCTTCACCGCATGGTGGATGGGCATTATGCGCATCCTCGCCTGGCTTGCCACCACCTTCAAGTAGAAAATCTGTCGCCGAGCTACAGTGTTCTGGCAGCAGTCCTTGAGAGCCAGTAATAAATTACAGGCACATGAGACTTAACAACTGCATGTCTTATGGTGATAGGCTCAGTGCAGATCGTCACATGTCACGAAATGTACCTGTAAAAGGCAGAGGTGACCGCTTAACATCAGTTGGACCTCGTGCAAGTTCCTTCGCAGTAAAATAAAAAATACCTTGTCGGAATCGTTTCTATATATAACTTAAATGTGTAGTAGCGGTTGTAAGACTTGCATAAGTCGCGCTACCACATGCGGCCCTTCACCTTCAAGTATTTTGAAGCGCTCGTAGCGAAGTTTGCTTGGCCATTCTGAATCGATCAGCAAAGTTAAGCAACGTCCGCCGCGGTCAGGAGTTGGATGGGTGACCGCTGGTGACATTACTACTGAGCGCTTCCGTGCTTCGGAGGGCACGTTAAGCCGTCGGTCCCGGTTGTTGTCTTAGGATGGCAGTCGTTACGGCATGGTGGTAGGGCACTTTGCGAATGCCCGCCTGGCTAGCTACCACCCTCAAGTTGAAAATCTGTCGCCAAGCACCTAACGGTGTGTTCCGGCAGCTGTCCTTGAGAGCCAGTATTACTAGGTTAAGCCTGTTAACACCTTCGACCACATCATCACTTACCATCAGGTGAGATTGTGGTCAAAGGCTTAACTATCAGCAATAAAAAAAAAAAATATTATCCTATTCATTATAGTTATAGTGACGTCGGAAACGGTTACTTCGGTCTGGGTTAAGTCTTATTACATCTATAGACAGACGGACAGCACCTAAACTGCAATTTTGCAGTTGCCGTGCAGATCAAATACAGACCGTCTATCTGGGGCCTTGAAAAGAGTTGCTGGAACACAGCGTAGTGGCCATCCAGGCGAGCATTCACGATATGCGCAGGTCTATATACCTTGGGAGAATGAATGCGGAATATTAGACAGATAGATCTCTATATTGAATAACCATAAAAATAAAAACTTACAAGTTACAATCAAGTGGACAGTCTTAACGCTCAGAGTGCTTTCTTCCAGAGAACTCATTGATAATATGTTGTATATGATACAAGCTTACCTGAAAGAAGAGCACGAAGCACACCCACTGGTAGTAGGTGTAGTATTTCTTCTCTTGAGCGCTGTCGTACTCGTTCATAACACCTGGGTGTGCCACCTCTCTGCCGATCTGGAAGTGAAACTTGGATTAGAGATATTTTCAGCATTTTACATCCATCAAATCTGTCACAGGAAGCTTTATTGAGTTGTTTTTGAGGGCTCCGTACCCCAAAGGGTAAAAACGGAACCCTATTACTGAGACTTCACTGTCGTGAGTTTGTTTACTTCTTCACGCTCAGACGGCTGGACCAGTTTTGATGGAATTTGGTTTGAAGGATGATGAGGCGCTGGATTAACACATAAGATAATTTTCATCATCATCCATCACTATGCAGGTGAAACCACGGGGAATAACTAGTTTTTAGTGTTTTTGACGGTTTTAGGGGTATTTTTTGGAAACACGTGCATTGATGATCAATAAAATTGCAAGAAAATACCAGCAATATTATTTTATAGTTACGAAAACCATAACCATGTAGAATGGTCACGAAACAGGCTCGGAGCGAAGGAAAAAAATGTATTAATTCTACTTTAATTCAACCATAAACAAGCAGCGCGTTCTAAGAACTATCCCTTTGATTACCTGACGTACCTCCTTAAAATTACCTCGAACGCAGTTGATAGTCCAGAGCTATTAAGTAAAATTAATATACAGGGGCACTCTAAAGTATTGAAGTTTAATCCCCCTATAAATGTACCAAACGTTAACACTAACTATAGAAGGAATTCGTATGTCCTGAGAGCAAGTAATAACTTACAACGATTTATGTAAGCGCTATTACATTGACCTATTCTGCTCAAACATAGAGCCGCTAGGCGACTGGTAAGCAGAGAGTTTTTTGAATGATCATATTATGTTATAATGAACAAATACTAAGTTGTGGTCTATTATATATACCTAGCCATGAGGACCTTTAATTGGCTTCCTGTTTCTTAAATATTTTTCCTAAAATGATGTATTGCTGTTAGTCTTCCTAAGATAATTAAATAAATAAATTAAGGCCACCTCTAAACATTTCCATACCTCTATGACCTCCGCCATATGTACGAGTCGACGAAAGGTCTTTGCTTATAGATCGATTAGTATTATTTACATAATGTATGTATAAATATAACTATACTATACAGATATCAACTATCAACAACTGTATGTACATACATGTAATATTTATATATTTAAAATCAAATCAAATCAAATTATTTATTTGCAAGAATACAATTCGATATAAGGTCTTAAAACAATTTCCGTCCGTGCATTATACCTATTAAAAAAAATGTTATAGGTAATACATAATGAATTACACTTAGGGCCTGTTTCAGAATGTTCGAGTAAGTTCCGGTTTCTGAAACAGGCCCTAAGGGCCCGTTGTAAAAATACTGCACGTTTCAAGCTTTAACCGATAGATAGGTTAAATCGATGACTGTGAAACGCAAACATAGTGTTTTATTTATTAAATATTTTCTGAGTAGTAAAACCAGAACTTACTCGAACATTCTGAAACAAGCCCTTAATTAATGTCACGATAACATTAATGTAAATTACATTACAATAATTTAAACATTCAGATATTCATTAACACTATAAATACAATTGTCCAGTAACCAGTCTTTCAGTTTTAACTTAAACTTATTTATAGTCTTGTAACAATTAAATATTTTGTGGTAATTTATTAGAAACTAGCTTTCCGGGCGCGGCTCCGCCCGCGCGTATGTCGGTTATCGCGCGAAAACATTAACCTCTTTTTGCGCAGTCGGATAAAAACTATCCTATGTTTTTTCCCGGGTCTCAAACTATCTCCATACCAAATTTCATTCAAATCGGTCCAGTAGTTTTGGCGTGAAAGCGTAACAGACAGACAGACAGACAGACAGACAGACAGAGTTACTTTCGCATTTATAATATTAGTACTGAAATACTGATAATAATCGGTCTAAGGCGAGTTGGCTGGTAAATATGTTATAATTTTCTTAAGTAAAGTATCAGTCTATACTACTTTGATTTGATGTAATACAGATTCAGATTTTATATTATATATAACTAGCGTTCCGCCCCGGCTTCGCACGGGTAATTACGACTACAAATTGAGATGTAAGCTATCCTATCTTTCAATTTGGATCAAATTGCACACAGTGTGAAAATCAAATTCAAAAAGTCCATCGCGGACAAACAACGTTACACGTAATTTTTATATACAAAGATTTACCATATCCCCGATGGACTTCTTAAGGCTACAGTGCACGTAGCGCTTTCTACTAAACTATGTTTTTAGAAATATTTTCCAGCGAGTTTTAATGAGATGATATAGTTAAGGTAAGGTAATACGGGCCTCGAGCCTGTGCCTTTTGTGCCGAGCCTTTCTGTGGGAAACAGGTGGTCAACCATTCCATTGAAACTGTACAATGGCTTATCAGAATAAACTTTTTCATTTTTATTTTTCATAGTCAGTGATGGTAAGTGATGATATAGCCGAAGATTTTGTTCAGGCTCACCAAAAATTACTGGCTTCAGAGCCAGAGGTTAAATCGATGACTGTGAAACGCAAACATAGTGTTTTATTTATTAAATATTTTCTGAGTAGTAAAACCAGAACTTACTCGAACATTCTGAAACAAGCCCTTAATTAATGTCACGATAACATTAATGTAAATTACATTACAATAATTTAAACATTCAGATATTCATTAACACTATAAATACAATTGTCCAGTAACCAGTCTTTCAGTTTTAACTTAAACTTATTTATAGTCTTGTAACAATTAAATATTTTGTGGTAATTTATTAGAAACTAGCTTTCCGGGCGCGGCTCCGCCCGCGCGTATGTCGGTTATCGCGCGAAAACATTAACCTCTTTTTGCGCAGTCGGATAAAAACTATCCTATGTTTTTTCCCGGGTCTCAAACTATCTCCATACCAAATTTCATTCAAATCGGTCCAGTAGTTTTGGCGTGAAAGCGTAACAGACAGACAGACAGACAGACAGACAGACAGAGTTACTTTCGCATTTATAATATTAGTACTGAAATACTGATAATAATCGGTCTAAGGCGAGTTGGCTGGTAAATATGTTATAATTTTCTTAAGTAAAGTATCAGTCTATACTACTTTGATTTGATGTAATACAGATTCAGATTTTATATTATATATAACTAGCGTTCCGCCCCGGCTTCGCACGGGTAATTACGACTACAAATTGAGATGTAAGCTATCCTATCTTTCAATTTGGATCAAATTGCACACAGTGTGAAAATCAAATTCAAAAAGTCCATCGCGGACAAACAACGTTACACGTAATTTTTATATACAAAGATTTACCATATCCCCGATGGACTTCTTAAGGCTACAGTGCACGTAGCGCTTTCTACTAAACTATGTTTTTAGAAATATTTTCCAGCGAGTTTTAATGAGATGATATAGTTAAGGTAAGGTAATACGGGCCTCGAGCCTGTGCCTTTTGTGCCGAGCCTTTCTGTGGGAAACAGGTGGTCAACCATTCCATTGAAACTGTACAATGGCTTATCAGAATAAACTTTTTCATTTTTATTTTTCATAGTCAGTGATGGTAAGTGATGATATAGCCGAAGATTTTGTTCAGGCTCACCAAAAATTACTGGCTCTGAAGAACAGCTGCCGGAACACTGCTACTACCCTTAGTAAATCTGTCGCCAACAGACTTTCTAAGGGTAGTACTTAGCCAGGTTGAATTCGCATAATGCCCTTCAACCATGCAAACATGTTTTGTTTACACATAATGACATTGACAGTAGTCCCTTCCCAATAATTGAGAGGAAGTCGACAGTTACGAGAATCTCCGACGCAGGCGCAATTGGACCCTCGTATGATAATCGTATGATCGTCCATGATTCATGGACCCTCAGTCAGGCCCAATCTGGTTCCTTTAGTTAGCAATGAAAACTTGGCCATATACCTATATATATATATTTTACATTGAGCTAAACCATCAGAAATACATATTATGGGCAATATCAGAGCAAATAATTAGTTTTTCACCTCGTAAGCCAGGAAAGGTGTTGTTTATCATTAGCAATTTGCCTAGAAAAGTACATTTTATCCGCTGGCGTGGAAAAGGTTTTTAAAATTAGAACCTTTTCCACACTTATTCTGTTTTTAATACTTTCAAGCTACTTGTCTCGTGGGGTGCCGGGCTAGAATGTCAGCCCTCCATTGCTACCTATGGGTGCCGTAAGAGGCGACTAAAGGTAAAATAACGGAAAATGAGCAGCAGCGTCGTCTGAGGTGCTTATTAACGCTACAAAGATACAACTCTAAAGCTCAAACAGACGAACGGACCGCTGAGGCTTCGTGATAAGGTGTAGAACTGTATCATGGCGTTTTGTAGAACTGTATCAAGGCGAGTGTGTGGACAATCCCTCGATTGTCCACACACTCGCCTATTAAGGTCGTGTTTGACATAATCACCTCGCTTGGATCGGTTCTTGTGGATCGCAGTGTTAGATAGCAGTTCTTCAGAAAACACGACACCCATGGGAAGAGATGGGGGTGAGGTTCTAGCCCGGCACTCCACAAGTGTTTTAGGACGGACCCCAAAAATCATCAAGCGTTAAGTAGGCGATTGACCTCAATCTGGGACAATGTTTCATCACGACAATGCAACTCCAATTTCTTGTTGCCGCACGCAGCTATTATGTTAGCATCGTACTGATTGGACAGCCTGCGGGCTATTTGCCTAATCGTTAACTAATATTGGATAATTTTTATTAAGGTCGAGTTTTATTTCTGATTAATCGTATCGGGTCTGTCCATTATAATTACAGTGTCACCATTGTGTGTAACAATACACTGCGCTCGTCTCGCTTAACAGGCCACCACCTGGTTTGTCACCTGAGGTATCGTGATTAAGGGTAACTTCCCACGGACGAAGGTAATTCAATCCCTAATTTATCTATACTAATATTATAAAGAGAAAAAAGATTTGTATTTTTGTATGTAACAAATAAACTTAAAAAATACCGGACCGATTGATTGTATTCTTTCAGCATTAGAATCCTACATTATCCCTGATGAAAACATTCAACAGAATATTATAAAGATATATTTTTTTTTGTTAAATACCCGTGCGAAGCCGGAGCGGGCCGCTAGTAGTTTACAAATCCATAATTATCTGCCACATTTTATATTTTAGTTCTATTTTTATCGTATGCATGAAAAACACAATCAAAGAAAGGTCCGACTAAAACAAGGTACATAACCAACAGATTAAAGCAAATTAGTAAAATTAATGACCATCGATAACAACACAATAACAAAATGATCTTACAAAGCAGTAGATACAAGAATCTATGTCGACTTAATCAGTGCGCTCATAATAATCCTAACCTAGTATGTGTGTGACCACGTGACCTCGATAACAATCAATGATTACGTAAACAGCCGTTTAGCGGATGCGAAATGTTACATAAGCAACGAAAGGCTTCGTATCCACCGACACAGAATATAAAGGAGCAGAAGGACCACTCTGCAAAACCATTCCAATAAATAAGCGACTCTAGCTACGAGGTAATAAGATGCACTTCAGCTCGCGAAGCACGGAGTACCTAGTATTTTTATATTTATTATTTTTTCCCTGATACGTTAGCCTTTGATCTCACCCGATGGTAAGTGATGATGTAGTCGAAGATATTTGGCAAATTACTGGAGTACAAAATGCCAAGTCCCCGGTGGCCGAGGAGGTTTAGGCGTCCGACGCGATATCGGAGGACGCGGGTTCGATTCCCGCCTTGGGCATAAAATTTTGTACTCCAATAATTTGTAAAATATGATTTTCGCTTAGCACGCGATAGTGCTTGTAATCATATTTAGAAAAGTGGTCGAAGATGTTGTTCAGGCTAAACTAGAATCACCGGCTCTCAAAGACAGCTGCAGCATAAGAAAATATATCTCAAGTCAAACTATGAAACAATTACACAAAGAAATTGGAAGGTCCCCTTAGAGCCGTAATTGGCTCATATCCAAGACATCGCTGTACAGAAAGCTTGAACAGTGGAACGGAAGAACAATAGCATTGTCGTATTATCACTGCATTACACATACAAGTGTTTGTTTTTATACACTTTTGATAATGTATTTAACCTAATCCTTTTCAATAAACGAAGTCACTACACTCTCCATTCCGACCTGTGCCGCCACGCCGCGGTGTGCACGGCGCGCCGTGCACACCTGTCTACAGCTCCGCCAGTATCTCCCAGTGAGACCGCAATAGTCCCCGCACTATTGCCGTCTCACTCGGGTCATCGTTCCGACGCTAGTTGCAGACCAGTGCCTTGGAATACGCAGTCCTGACGAAGTTTTGTTTTCTGTGCAGAAGCTGAGCAGCCACCGACCGCCGTGCAACGTGAGCTACGAGCTCGCCGTGCCGGCGCGCAGAGGCGCTCTAAGACGTCAGGCATTACCACCTACCCAAGTCCCTTGTTTCGGACGAACAACATCATATCGGGCTGGTGGTCTTGTTTTGACCGCACTTTTCGGTGCGCATTTCACCACTTTACTACCCGACACAACATAGTAACAGTCGCGTAACAACACACTTTGTGCTGTTAAGCGACGTCGTTCAGGCGTGGGGTAGCGTCAGCCAAACCCGTCTGAACGATCAAATCCGCCATTTGCTGCGGTCGCAGTGTGACACCCTACGGTGACAACGGCCACTGTTGTTGTTTTGGTTTAACCTTGCACCGTGGCCTTTCCCGCTTCACGGGTCAGCCGAAGCAAGCTGGGCTCCGGGATTACTGGCCTTGGGGTCGCCCCTAGTCAACCCCGGAGTAGCGCTTAGGAGCACCCCTCTCCGCCGAGAAAAAAGCTCGGAGAGGGTACACAACTAGGGCACACCCTAGGTACACACTCCCTCTCACACAGTGAGCTCACAAGGTGTGTGAGGGAACTCAAACCCTTGATAGGGCGTCCTGAGTATTCCCCTCAGGATGCAGTCCCGTCCCTCTAACGGTGAGGTGCAGGTCCTTCAGACCTTCGCCCTCCGCCACCCCGATCTATACGTTGCACATATGCAACTCCTTGAAGAGGAAGAGAATGCCCGCCTCACGGACACTCTCATCGCTCCCTCCGGGACTTCAAACCCGGAGGCCAGCGTTCCTCCCTTGACCCGATCCTATTCAGAGGATAGTCCCACTTCGCTCGCTCCCGGGCCCGACAATAGACGCACGGTGGCAGCCCCTCCCCGTGAACGGTCTCGCTCTCGCTCACCGATCGGGAGGTCAGCGAGTACCCGTCCCTCCTTCGCCATTGTCGAGACCGTTTCGGAATCCGAAACGGACATGGAGGTAGATCAGGCCGGCGCCTCACGCACGGACTCTGATTCCGATAACGACGGTTACACCGTCGTAGATCGCAAACGCAAGCGCGCGCCCAAATCCGCTAGTTGCGCCACTTCCGCCCCTCCCGCCAAGGCACCCGCAAAGGCCCCCGCCTCCGGCAAAAAACCGACCCCCGCCCCGCGCCCCGCGTCTCCTCCCTCCGCTCCGGTTTCAACCGCCGCGTCCCCTCAGGACGCGAGCGCACGTCGCGAAAAACCGCCTCCGCCTTTGTTCATTCAGGACAAAAGCAAATGGGACATGCTGTCCCGCTTAGTTTCGGATCGTGGGATCCATTATACTAATGCCCGCTCCACGCAGCAGGGCATTAAAGTCCAAGTGCCCACTAGTAGCGACCACAGAGCGCTAACAAAGCTCCTCCGTAAAGAGAGCATAAGTTTTCACACTTATGCGCTCGAAGAGGAGAAAGTCCTTCGCGTTGTGATTCGCGGTGTGCCTAAGGAGATACATACCGATGCGGTATGTGACGACCTTAAAGCACAAGACTTCCCAGTGCATGCGGTTCACCGCATGTACAGCGGGAAGGACCGCAGTCCATATGACCTAGTACTCGTAGTACTAGACCGTACACCAGAGGGCAAGGCCATTTTTAATTTAAAAAAGGTCTGCGGCCTCTCTGGGTTAGACGTACAAGCCCCATTTAAAAATGGAAGTCCCTCGCAGTGTCACAACTGCCAATTATACGGTCACGCCTCCCGCTTTTGTTTCGCTCGCGCTAGGTGCGTCAAGTGCCTAGGCGATCACGCGACAGCGGCGTGCACTCGCACTCGGGACTCGCCGGACCCACCCAGCTGCGTTCTATGCGGTGCTCAAGGACATACCGCGAATTACCGCGGCTGCCCAAAAGCACCACGCATAAACCACAGGGTGGCAAGGCATAGGCCGACCCGTCCCTCACATGACCGTTACCAACGGGTCAGCCCTAAGCTGTCGGTAATACCTGCTTCACAGGTAATACCCGCGCCGCTCCCCGCCCGTAACGCATGGTCTAAACCACCCAGTATGGTAAAGACCATCACTCCCGCCCGCGCCCCGGCCCGCGCGCCCGCACCCGCTCCCGCCCGCGCCCCGGCTCGCCCCGCGCTCCCGGCACCCGTTGCCAACTCCGTTCGCGCCCCTCCTCCCCGCGCCATTCCTCGGCCACAAGCCCCACCCATGCCGCTGATGGATGCCTCTCTTCAAGAGGACATCAAACTAGTCAGCGACCTGGCGATGTCTATTGACATTAACGAAGTCCGCGGGCTAGCGCACAAGATGCACTTCGCTCAATCCCCAGCGGACGTGATCCAATATACATTGGAACACGCGAATTTACTTAGCGCCCTTAAGCGCTTCGTTCCCCAGGCCCCTCCCCAGTACAACCACTATGGGTAGTACAACCGAACGCACGAAACCGTACTCAGTTTCGTTAGCGTCATTTAACGCTGACGGCCTCTTCAGACAACGTGACCTCGTCCACGACTTTTGTTGTACCCACCTTATCGATATCATATGCGTGCAGGAAACCTTTCTAAAACCGGGGAAGGCGAACCCTAGGTTTGCCAATAACAGAACGGTACGTGATGATAGAGTGAACTCCCGTGGGGGAGGCACTCTTATCTATTACAAAAGGTCCCTGCACTGCATTCCCCTACCTACCCCGACCCTTGTTAATATGGAAGCATCTTGTTGCCTCCTAGCTATGACTGGTCATCAACCTATAGTCATAGCATCCTGTTACCAAGCTTGCAAAAAGCCGATCGTCCGAGCTGACTTAGAAGCCCTATTCTCATTAGGAAGCGCCGTCATTCTGATTGGCGACTTCAACAGTAAGCACATCCTATGGAATTGTAACGTCAACAATCCCAGAGGTATTGCACTTGAAAACCTAATCGCAGAACTTAACTTTGACATAATTGCGCCCACTGAGCCCACTCACTACCCTTATATGGAAGACCACCGATCTGACTTGCTTGACATGGCACTATTCAGAGGCGTAACACTCCGGTTACGCTCCATAGAAGTGGTTCACGAGCTTCACTCTGACCACCGACCCATTATACTGCGACTAGGTCCCGACCCAACGACTGACCTCCCCCGCCCCACTAAGACGATAGTGAACTGGAAGCAAGTAGGCGATGCCCTAAAGGCTATCAGTTCACCGGACCTAGACAAGATCCCTGACGACATCCTGACAAAAGATGACGTAACCCTTGCGATCGATTCGTTCACCAATCACCTCTCCACCGTAGTAGGTGCATCCGCAAAGGAGGTCATAGTGCCGGACGACCGGCGCCTTGTCATTCCAGCGGATGTGAGACGATTGGTGACGGAGAGTAAAGCAGTGACCCGACATTACGACTCTTACCCCAGTAAAGAGAACAAAACTAAGAAACGCCACTTTGAACGCATGGTTCAAAGTCGCATGTCTGAGTTGCGTGATCAACAATGGGGCGATAAACTTTCAAACCTCGTGCCAAGCCACCATGCTTACTGGGACTTGGCGCGAGGTTTGAAAGGAAGTAACCACAACGACATGCCTCCCTTATACAGACCAGTCCCACTAGTCCCAGCGTTCTTTGACGAAGACAAAGCTGAGTGCCTAGCTGATAGCCTAGAGGCTCAGTGTTCCCCTAACGTAGATCACGTTGACCAAGCTCACCTCGATTCGGTGGATGCGGAAGTCGAACGTAAAAGCTCTGTGGTCACCTCTGAACTCCCACCAATCACCTTAGCGACTTACGCTGAGGTGGAGAGACTGATCAAGGCCCTCCGACCGCGCAAGTCCCCCGGTGCCGATGGCATCTCCAACAGGGTTCTTAAAACCCTCTCTCCTCCTCTCATCCATCTCTTAGTCAGCATCTTCAATGCTGCTATGAGCCACTGCTTATTCCCAGACACCTGGAAATGTGCAAATGTCATTGGCATTCACAAACCAGGCAAAAGCTCATCTGACCCCACCAGCTACCGCCCCATCAGCCTCCTCAGTGCCTTAGGCAAACTTTACGAGCGGTTACTTGCAAACCGTCTCCAGTCCCATGCTAAGGAACACCACCTTATCCCAGATGAGCAGTTTGACTTCAGACCCGGACACTCATGCGTCCAACAGGTGCACCGCCTTACGGAGCACATCATTGAGGGCTTCAATAAGTACCCCAAACCCCAGACTACGCTAGCAGTCTTCCTCGACGTAGCGAAAGCTTTTGACAAAGTCTGGCACAATGGCTTGATCTACAAGCTATACCAATTTGGCGTGCCAGAACGTCTTGTGCTCATCCTACAAGACTTCCTTAAAGCCAGAAGCTTTCGCTATCGCGTGGAAGGCACCCTCTCCTCCCCCCACCCAGTCAGAGCCGGAGTCCCTCAGGGCTCCGTGCTATCACCTATTCTCTTTGCACTGTATACCAGTGACATCCCACGCTCTCAGCCCAAAGTATTCCTAGCCCAATATGCGGACGATACCGCCATTTACACCACTGGGTGGCATATCAACAGACAGTCCTATTTCGTCATTCAACGGGCCGTCACCGAGATCGGTGACTGGTTCCGAAAATGGCGCATCGCGGTCAACCCAGCTAAAAGCACAGCTATGTGCTTTACTGAGAAGACACGCTCCCCTTACCCGAAACCGCTTATTTTGTTCGACGAACCCATTCCCTGGGTTCCTAGAACAAAATACCTCGGAATCACCCTTGATCGTCATCTCACCTTTAACGATCACATAACAACCGTCCGTAACAGAGCGGCCTTCGTAATGGGTCGCCTTGGTCCCCTACTTCGCAAAGAGAGTAAAATGTCTCTTAGTAATAAGAAGACACTTTACACTGCCTGCATCCGCCCCATCATGACTTACGCATCAGTAGTGTTTAGTCATGCTAGTGAGGCCCACCTTCATAAACTTCAAGTCATCCAAAACCGTTTTCTTCGTAATGCAACCGGCGCCCCGTGGTATATCCGGAACACCGAGTTGCATTGCGACTTAAACCTTCCCTCTCTAGCGCAGTTCAATAAGGACTGCGCCCGCCGATACTTTGATCGAGCGCCCCACCACCCGAACCCATTGGTTGTCCAGGCATCGAACTACTCGACTGCCTCTTCTATCCCATTTTTCAAACCCCCCCGTCGCCGACCACGGCAGGTATTAGACGACCCGGATGACCCCATCGCAGCCATTACGTTGGCAGCTTTAGCGTTATCCGCAAGTCGTCGAGGTAAAATCCCCAGGTGCGAGGTAATCAGAGGTCACACAATCAAACACCGAGCTCGCCGGCGAGCTCGAGGCAAAAACAAGGTCACGATAAATTGCTCTCCAAATAGTCAAAGAGTATTATTCAGTAGGGCCCAATTGTGCAACACTGCAGTTGCACAGAGGCATTTTGCTCCGATCCCCCCCATGTCTCTCGACAGCGAGACAAGCCGAGGTCCGAACCACAGTGGTGCCCTTGAGCTCGCTGTCAACCCCTCCTATAATAGCGGTACGTTTTCGGCGTCCGCAGGAGACGGAGGTAGAAAGCGCTTTTCGCCTTCTACGCCCGTCTCGGGAGAAGTGCCTTCGGCACTTCTCCCTCCCGGGCTATTGTAGGGCCAGGCCCTCGCCCAAAACCCGGTGGAGCTGGACGACCGCACAGGCGGTAGCCAGCATCTATGTCCTCCCTAAACAAAACAAAACAAACAATAAACGAAGTCGGTTCCGTTATTTGTAAAAAAATATTTTTCAGGCAGAGACATTTGTTCGCCGGGGACGTCATGGCTGTAATAGTATAGCAGTAGAATAGTGTTTAAAAGATCAATTGTGTCACTAGCCTATCACATACCTACTATTGTGTAAATATTGTGCACTGTAAACCAGCTGCCAGGTGAAGTATTTCCGAATAGATACCACTTAGGAGCCTTCAAGAAGCATATTCCCACCTCAAAGTCCGGCAACGCATCCTCGAGACCTCTGGTGTTGCGGATGTTTGTGGGCGACGGTGATCACTTACCACCAGGTGAGGCGCATGCTCGTTTACCCTCATATCCCATATAAAAAAAACAAGTCGCTGGCCACCATCAGCAATAATAGCAACCATCAAATCATCCAGGGATCAAACTCCCACCTCTTAAAAGTTAATATGGAAAACCAACATCATTTATTCAAGTTTAAAATATTAATACTAAGATTCGTACCAGCCATGGTACCAATCTTAGTATTCAGGAAACAGTAATGTTCAAATATCGCTATCTCTATCGCACTAATGATTTGATTCGGTGAGTGCAGTGCGCCCCCCCACGTTGATGTTCTACATTTACTTTTAATAATATTTGATGGTGCAAAATAAAACAATCATATAAAAAGCATAATGAATAGATTCAGGCGTTACTTTGCGGATTTTTTTTTTTATACCACTAATGTAGCAAACAAGCGTACGGCCCGCCTGATGGTAAGCAGTTACCGTAGCCTAGGGACGCTTGCAACACCAGGGGTATCACTCGCGCGTTGCCGACCCAGAAGAAATCTCTTCACGCCCTTTTTGAAAAACAACCCTTCCAGACAACAAAAAGGTTGTCTGGAAGAGATCGCTTTTAGCGATAAGACCGCCCATTGTACCTTACTATTTTTATTGTATCTGTGTATATTCCTGTTTTTTGGTGTCAATAAAGAGTTATCGTATCGTATCGTAACCCCATGCTATACTCCATCGGGAAAACCGCGGCAGGGAGCTCATTCCACAATCGAAGCGTCCGCGGAAGGAAACCCCTTTGAGCCCGCACAGTTCGATACCGTTCTGGTTCCAATGTGACATTTCGGATACATATTTAATAATAACAAATATTTAGGAACACATTTCTCAATAGTGCGCGTAGTCAAGATCTCCTGAGGATGCTTCGTGTAGAATCGAAAATTGTTCCGGTTTGGCTGCGTGGTGTTTGTGACGTCCGTCACGTCGGCTTAAGAGGAAAATGAGGCGGAATTATCACTAAATATATTTTTATACTTTTTAAGTGTTTAATTAAAATATTTTTTTATTTTTTTCTTAAATAGTATTAATATATTTGTTATTATTATATAAAATAGGCCCGAATTAAGAGGTGGTACTTACATAAAAGCATTTTGGAAGATAATAATTCATCAGTAAATGTAAAATCTACTCGAATTTAAAATATACATATTTATTACTGCTTGTTACGAATCCTCCATAATAAATGCGTGAAAATTCAACAAGCTAATTATCGACGGCACGGCATAGGCTAGGATACCGTTCTCTACAACGGCAACGAAAAATTAAATATAGAAATAATAACAAAACAACTCACCTCTCTCGCAAAGGCATCAGGCATTGTGAACGTCGAAGTGATCCAACAGAAGGTGTTCACCACATGTGTGGGCAGCCCGCTGACGATGCACTGGATAGGGCTGCCGACCAGCTGCGTGGCCGTTATTATCATCGAGCACGTCAGCAGGAGCACCGTCGTGAAGATATTGTGCAGCCTGAACACTGCATTATCAGTTCTTATAGGCTGATATTTGAAGTACACACTCAAACCTCCAAGTAACTTCAACATTGTGATCTACTTCTCTCTGCCTTTTTCTATTCACAGCATTGTCTATGGACCTAGTTCTGTCTTCTTCTTCTTCTTCAACTGTGTGACATCGGGAATGTGCGTTACTTATGAACTATTAAAAATCAGTCTTGTTTTTAATTGATGGAGATTTATTCTGAGATTATTGTCGATATTACTGCTCAGTTCTGTACCTGAAACAAAATACAAAATAATAGTGTCAATTACGTTTAACAATACTGGGAATAATAACATTAAATGGAAGTCTGTAATGCAGACACCGATTGTAAAAGATTCAGTACACATGCCAGGATTTTTATGTAAAATTGTTATTGGAGCGAGTAGTAGTATTGAAACCTGAGGAAATGCAGAGGACTCAGGAAAGAATCAGAGGAAAGATGGGTTGGTTCAAAATAGATTAATATATGTATCATTAGCAATAGCACCCACACTAAGACTGCTTATCTTAGATAAGCATCCTAAGGGCCAACTTCACCAGTAGCAACTTTCGAAGCAGTGATAGCTCAGTGGCTTAGGCTATGGACTGCCGCGCAGCAGGTCCATGGTTCGAATCCCGCCGCGGGCTTGAGCTTCACCGCATGGTGGAAGGGCATTTTTGCGAATACCCGCCTGGCTAGCGACCACCCTCAAGTAGAAAATCTGTCGCCAAGCACCTAACGGTGTGTTCCGGCAGCTGTCCTTGAGAGCCAGTATTTCTAGGTTAAGCCTATTAACACCTTCGACCACATCATCACTTACCATCAGGTGAGATTGTGGTCAAAGGCTTACCTATCAGCAATAAAAAAATAAAAAAAAACTAAAGTATAACTAAACGACATTAGCACTTGGCTTAACGGTCAGAACACGCCCCGGCAATAGAGGTGGGTGGCGCGGATTCGAATCCAGCACATGACCATATTTTTTCCTCTCGTTTTTTGTAATTTCATCCGCGGAGGACGCGTATTTGCGTAAACAAAGTTTATCTAAAATATAAAGAGAAAACTGTTTACGCTACTCGACTGACAAGGCGAGTTTGACGTTTGGGGACCACTTCTTAATTTGTCTTTTCCACAATTTGACGTGACTAGTGGCAGCCCTATTTTATAAGTATTGGTAAACGTTTTATTATGCACTTTATCCAACAAGCCAGTGCAATTTCTAACAATAAATAAATTTCCATGAAAACCGAACCATAAACTGTATTTAATGCACAAGAGTAACGACGTGAAATCGATATTGTTCTGGGAAATCAAACAGTTGCTAGAAACGACTCAATTTTCGCAAACATGGTTAGGAATAAAATAACTATATAAAGACTTCTTTTTATTTATATCTGTTAGCCTTTGACCATTATCTCACCAGTTGGTAAGTGATATGTGGTCGAAGATGTTGTTCAGACTAAACTTACTTAGAATTACTGGCTCTCAAGGACAGCTGCCGGAACACATCGTTAGGTGCTTGGCGACAGATTTTCTACTTGAAGGTGGTAGCTAGCCAGGCGGGCATACCTACCACCATGCTATAACGACTGCCATCCTAAGACAACAACGGGGACCGACGGCTTAACGTGCCCTCCGAAGCACGGAAGCGCTCAGTAGTAATGTTACCAGCGGTCACCCATCCAACTCATGACCGAGGCATACGTTGCTTAGCTTTGCTGATCGGTTCAGAATGGCTAAGCAAACTTCGTACGAGCGCTTCAAAATATTTAATAGTTAAGTTATAAGGTTTGGGCTGTTTGGTATATGTATATTTAATCCTCCGTGACGTCACAATATGGCTCCAACTGAAGACCAGCGCTGGTTTTAAATTAAACTAGCACATGCTGAGTTGGGGACCAATTTATGATGCAAAGCAATTATTGCTTAGTTTGTGACATGTGTCTTTTAGGTAAATATATTGTAGTTAATTGCTAACATCATAAACAAGTTCAATTCATTTCATAACAAAATATATAAAAAATAGGCCAAGTGCGAGTCGGACTCGCGCACGAAGGGTTCCGTACCATTAGCTATACAACATTATACTTCATATTTTAACCTTTTTTTGTTTTAACGTGGGCGAGTCCGACTCGCACTTGGCCTACTTTTTGTTCTGTGCTGTACTGTAACAGCCGCATCGTCCACTGCTGAAGCCTCCCCTATTAAGGGGGTATTTGCCATAATCCCCACGCTTCGCAGGCGTCTTGGGCATCGCAGTGTAAGTTGGCAGTTATTTAGAAGGCGCTGCTGCCCACCTTCCAGTATTTTTCCCGAAGTCGTCTCGACACCCACGGAATGATATGGGGAGGTGCAGTTCTAACCCGGCACCCCACGGGGTGCTTTTTGTATTTGTTGTTAAAGCCGCAACAGAAATACATCATCTGTGATAATTTCAACAGTCTAGCTATCACCGTCCTTGAGATACAGCCTAGTGACAGACGGACGGTCAGTGAAGTCTTAGTGACAGACGTGAATAAATAATTTATTGGTACGGAATCCTAAAAAAACATACAGTCAAATTAAAAAACTCCATTTTTGGAAGTCGGTTAATAAATAATCGTAAATATGATTCTATAGATTTTAGTTCATATAATTGGCAGAATAATCGCGTCGCAAACGTTAAAAAACAAAACACACTCGTATTGACAACCTTTTGAAGTCGGTTAATAACCAACTATGTACCCCGGAGATTGAACCCAAGACCTCGAGATTATAAAGCAGCGCTTTCGCTATATCACCAACATGGCAGTCGAGATTTAAAACTGTAAACATAATTTAATCCATTTTATATTCCCAACGGTACATAGCCGGTGTCTCGTACACTAATAATTGTTTTATTTCTGAGATCTAAGTATAATGGTTCTGTTGAACTACTTCCATGTTTTATAGCAGCTGTTGACAGACCTCTATGTCACCACCACTCAGTTTTAAGGTTTAAGGGAAGTGCGCTCGAAGCGCTTTTGATACAAACGTAATTTTGTCATATTTGGAACTGCACTGAGTTCTAACTTGTTGAAAATTAGTATGCATGTTCTTGAGTGTAATATATCTGTGCTTTTGTTTTGCCAATTTTCGATATACAGTAGGCGCTCGGTAATCCGGCTCTCGCCAATCCGGCATGCTCAGTAATCCGGCACTCAGCGACTCAAGTAAACTGCTTGATAATCCGACATTTTACACTGCGGAACGCCGGATTACAGAGCGGTTGAATTATTTATGTAATACTAGCTTTCCGGGCGCGGCTACGCCCGCGCGTATGTCGGTTATCGCGCAATAACATAAAACCTCTTTTTGCGCAATTGGATAAAAACTATCCTATGTGTTTTCCCGGGTCTCAAACTATTTCCATACCAAATTTAATGCAAATCGGTCCAGTAGTTTTGGCGTGAAAGCGTAACAGACAGTATGGTACTGATTTTATTGTGGATCTATGATATATGTAGAATTTATTTTACATTTTCTGTATATAGCTTTTCTTACAAATCCGAAAATCTGGCACTTCCGATAATCCGGCATCGGCGAAACCAAGCGCATGATTTTTTTAAATATTCAGAGTAAATTTATGAACAAAAAACAACCGACTCTAAGATAAAATACGAAATAATTGGAATATAACCCAAATACCCGTCAGATCTCTTAGGTCAGTCAGGTCTTAAAGTTTAACTGGCCGGTCACTTCTCCATACAAACGTCGTAGATCACGTCGTCGTCGTGATCACTCCCTTATTTGAGATTTTAGGTCCAGAATTAAGCATAAGTAATACCGATTGATCCCGTCAATCGAAGATCGAATCGGAATCGATTGATACCGTCAAGTCTCGAAAACTTTACATGAAAATGTTTCGAGACTCATAACTATCAAGTTAATTATCTTATTAGAAATAAAATTTTAACAAAAAATGGAATCGACTTTAACACCCAAAAGTGTGAAATAACTTGTTGAAGTCGGTACCATGATGGTTCAAAAGTACCTATTATCACAATATTGTGAGCATGGTACCGACTTCGACAAGTTATTTCACACTTTTGGGTGTTGAAGTCGGTTCCATTTTTTGTTAAAATTTTATTTTTCAATCTTTTTAGTGTAACTCAAAAACGGCTAGACCGATTTTGATGAAATTTAAAATGGGACCAAACGACAAGCAGCAGCTTTCAAACAAAAAAATAATTTTCAAAATCGGTTCACCCAGTCAAGAGATCTGAGGTAACAAACATAAAAAAAAAAAAATACAGACGAATTGAGATCCTCCTCCTTTTTTGGAAGTCGGTTAAAAATGTTACGATACAAGCCCAGATAATACAAAAATCAATCGATATGAAGCTTTGTTTTGGATCAAATCCTAAAATAAGTGAGTGATCGATCACTCTTCGACATTTGTATGAAGAACTGACCGGCCAGTTCACTTAAATTAAAATGCTACCATATGACACGCACCAGCTTTCGAATATAAAAAAACCAAAATAGGTACACCATGTATGAGGTAACCCCCAACAAAAAAATCAGCCGAATTAAGAACCTCCCTTTTTAGAAGTCGGTTAAAACCCTTTGTTGTTGTGTGGAAATTAAAATTTTTACATATATGAACAAAAATAAGTGATAATTCGAAACATTGGCAACCCAGAAGCAGAGATTTTAGAATCAAGGACATACATGCAGAATTTCAACGTGTTTGAGCAATTGGTATTCAAAATATGACGAAACTACGTTTGTGCGATAAGAGCTACGAATACACTAACCTTAATGTTGTTGAAAGATCTCTGTGTCGCCATTACTCAGTTTAAGCTTTAATAGTGTTGTGTGAGGAAACAGAACTAATGACTTGACTGAGAGGCTGATTGGAATAATTAGATTTAATTGAAAGAGGGACGGGAATTGATTGAAATGTGATGTGAAAGAAAACACGTTTAATTTATGGCATAATGACGTAACAGGCACGATGCCCACTAGATGTTAAGTGATTGCCTATTACACCTTTGCCTTTAACATAGACATAAACTTGTAAACTGGCTCTCAAGGACAACTGCACATCGTTACGTGCTTGGCGACAAATTTTCTACTTGTGTGGTAGTTAGCCAGGCGAGCATTGACAAAATGCCCTTCCATGCGTTCAAGCTCAAGCCGGCCGTGGGAAACAAACCATAGATCTTCGGCACGACCGGCAAAGCAATTACCGCTCGGCAAACACTGCTTCAAAAAATATGTTTAATAAGCTGAGTATTCGGTAAACGATCGAAAGCTAACGACATAGCCCGGCGGATTAGAGACTTGAAGTTGCAGTAGGTAGGGGACATAGTACGCTACTGATCGTGGGCCGAAATGCTCTCGAATGGATGCCACAAAGCAGTAAGCGCAGCACCAGAAGACCAGACAAGGTGAACGGACGACAAAACTAAAGTCGCAGGAAGACGCTGGATGCAGGCCAATTCCAACGCAAAATACACTGGTTAAAAAAAATTCTTGTGTTGCCAGTAATGACATATGGCACCGAGAAGTGGTCCTTAACTGTGGCCCTTATGGACAAGCTCAGTCACTCAACGAGCCATGGAGAGAGCTAGGCTCGGAGTTTCTTTGCGCGATTAAATCTGAAACGTGGATTCGCCAAAGAACCGAAGCCACCGACATAGCTTTCAGAATCAGCAAGTTAAAGTGGCAATGGGCGGGCCACATTGCTCGACGAACTGATAACCGATCGTTACACCGGAAGACGAAGAGTTGGTAGGCACCCCAGAAGGTGGATTGACGACATCATAAAAGTCGCGGGTAGGGTACCAATGGTTGCAAGCGGCTAATATCTTCTTTGCGGCGCTGTAAGGGGGAGGCTTTTGTTCAACAGTGGACGTCTTCCGGCTGATGATGATGATGATGTGGCCTATTCCAACCGTTCTATTTGCAAATCTGTGGAGCAGGCCTATATCAAGCAGTGAACTTCTTGCTGCTGAAATAATGAAGCTAATAATGAACAAAGGCGGATAAAGCTTTCTTCTCTATATTCTTTTAAGATTGCCTCTAGTGGCGTGTAGCGTCGATATTTTGGTTTTGATATCCAAAGGGTTAAACGGAGCCCTATGCATGAGACACCACTGAATGTCTGTTCTTCTGTCCGTCAGTACGTCTCGTGGGTTTCTAAATTCGTAAACGGAGTAAGTCACAAACTTGAAATTTGGAAGCTTCGTGTAGAACGTTAGTCCAAAGAATGAATATTAGACTAAAAATTAAATAAATTATTTTTCAGAGGAGCTCCTGTAGCCGAAAACAATTAACATTTGTTGGCTCCCTATAGGAAGTGGAATGTCATCGTCCTGAAATTATTGAGTACAAGTGCAATTTTTTAAACCAACAATTACAGCCTTTAAAGTTGTACAATTTTAAACCATTTTTGCTATGCTCATTTATCTCAAAATCTATATCAAAAACAAAAGTTGTTAAGAACCTGAAATTTCGGTATATATGTTATCCTTTATTTAGGCAACATTCTGTTAACGCCACAGTCAAGTTATAGTTTTTAATCTGTAATAAAAACATTTTTTTCCTAAACAATCAATTACCTTCATAAAATACCTCAAATCCCAATGCGCCGGATGCTAGTTCTAATGACATTACCGGAAAAAACTTTAACACTGTTCCTGTTGCATGTTTATATTTCTTATCGTAACAAATTTCATAATTAAAAAAAGTCACGGACGCTGGAGTTTGTAGAGTGTAGATTTACAAAATAAAATAAATAAAAAAAACCATTCACACTTAGCAAGTCTTTAATTAGGATTGATAAAGGCATAGAATAAAAAGGACAAATCAGCCTTTAGCCATACTGATTAAGGCTATGGTAATTGGTAATGTTAATGAACGTGGGTGTATTGGTACGTGAGTGACGCAAGTTTTGTATGGAAGATGTTACATATTACACTACACTTATTTGTGTTGCTGAAATGACTGATTCAATAATTCACAGGAAGCGGCCGATAATGGAATTATACTGGTACATGACAAAGTTCTAATTTAAAACTGCCGTTATGGTAAAGGAGGAATTAACACTTAGAATTAGCAGAACCGTATATTGTTTACTTACTGACCTAAAGCGATCGTCTCAGTGGCAACGAGGATATCTAGGCACTTGTATCAATATTTAGTGCCTTTTTATAATAAACTAGCTTGCCGGGCGCGGCTCCACCCGCGCGTATGTCGGTTATCGCGCAAAAACATTAACCTCTTTTTGCGCAGTTGGATAAAAACTATCTTATGTTTTTCCCGGGTCTCAAACTATTCCCATACCAAATTTCATTCAAATCGGTCCAGTAGTTTTGGCGTGAAAGCGTAACAGACAGACAGAGTTACTTTCGCATTTATAATATTAGTACTGATAATAGTTTATCTACATGTCTACACTAACAAAATGTTTTTTTATCCTAAGACAACAACCGGGACCGACGGCTTAACGTGCCCTCCGAAGCACGGAAGCTCTCAGTAGTAATGTCACCAGCGGTCACCCATCCAACTCCTGACCGCAGCGGACGTTGCTTAACTTTGCTGATTGGTTCAGAATGGCTAAGCAAACTTCGCTACGAGCGCTTCGAAAATATATATCGCTTCAATACTATACATACTTACATCATTGATCTAACACCATTTTTTATGCCTTATATGTTAGCCTTTGATCAGTATCTCACCCAGATGGTAAGTGATTATGTGGTCAAAGATGTTGTTCAGGCTAACCAAGAATTATGCAAAGTTTCTAAGTTTTCAGGCCGCCCGGACGCCTCAAACACTCCCTAATAACTTATGATTATCATCACGATGGTGATAATAATAATAAAGTGGTTCGCCCACTAATCGGCTCATGAGAGCATTCACTAACAACTTTTAGAACGTCTAAAAAATTACGTCATTTTATCAATTCGCAGTTGTTAAATCACACCGATTATAAACCTATTTCACGGACGATTGGAAACATACAGTTGGGTCAATAGAATACGTAACTTGGCCTATATATTACACATTGCGGAATTGTTTATATTAGTTATGTAATAAGTTGTGCGATAAGAGGTCATTCACTGGCGACAGGTGGTCGCCACGCTGAACTCGAGCGACGAGAACGAAGAGAGGTATCCGAATCGATAAGGAAAACCAGTACAGTACGGATCGTCCTTTAATCACGTGTAGTACGAACAGAGGGGAAGGTATCTAGAACAATATCACGGTGGGGGGAAAGAATTTTGTGACAATCGAGATTGTATTTTAGTAGGTACGTACCTATGGTCTCCCGAGAGAGCAAGTATGTTGCGAAAACCAACCACAACGTTATGTCTGTCCTTATCATTGGGAAACTAGCATGATGCCTGTCTACCTAAGTACTTGTTTGTCAGCAAACATGCAACCTCAGTGTTTACTCGAGAAAACTTACTACATACTGCGTTTAAATATCAGTTAAGTTCACTGTATCCTGTGTAGACTCATTCGACGCTATACAGCGCAAAAGGATAGCATCGTTCTTGTCAAGGGTTGACATGTGTAAAAATCGAATCACTAGAAGTTTGCCGATAGACTTATGCAGACTGCAATGTATAAGCACTGGGTTGCTATTGTGACCTAAGTAACAATGTATTAATAATTTTTATTTTTTTTACTTTCTTGTTTTTATAATGTTTTTTTTTGTGACCTCGAATTTTTAATCTATATTTTGACATTTTCTTAACAATGTAATTTATGGATCTCAGAGTCTGAAATAATGAGCTATTATTATTATTATTATTATTATTAAATCATTCAAACGCAGAAATTTATATAAAAGATTAATTTTGGAGCCATTTTCCATTGTTGATAAGGGCTAGAGCGCACGAAGCGCTTTCCATAACAAACGTAGTTTGGTCCTATTTTTAATAAAAAAGTGTTCAAACTCAATGAAATTTTGTGTCCTTGTGTCCTTTCCTGTCCTAGGGAGCCAAATACTTGAGCTAGCAGTTTGCCAAATTACATTACATAATATAATAAATTATATATCGTATCTGTTGCCAGTTTTAGATTTACAATTTATTATCAATCTATAATCAGTACTAATATTATAAATGCGAAAGTAACTCTTTCTGTCTGTTACGCTTTCACACCAAAACTACTGGACCGAATTGAATGAAATTTGGTATGGAAATAGTTTGAGACCCGGGAAAAAAAACATAGGATAGTTTTTATCCAACTGCGTAAAAAGAGGTTAATGTTTTTTGCGATAACCGACATACGCGCGGACGGAGCCGCGCCCGGAAAGCTGGTTTATTATAAATTGAAAACTGGCAAACTACAAGCATAGTTAGACATGAATGCAAAATTTCACCCAGTTTGAATATATGGTATCTAAAATACGGCGAACTACGTTGGAAGCGCTTCGGAGACTAAGTCCTTAGTCCTGTTGACCATTTCAACTACAACATCACTTACCATCAAGTGAGATTGTTGTAAAAGGCGTGCTTGTCGGCAATAAAAACTGCAAAAAGTTACTACGGGTACCTACCAAAACGGTTCTCTAGAAATAAGTGTTATATTTTGTAACTTAGCATAGTCGTGATTTGTAACCGATTTGTTCTATGGAGGTTAACAAAGCATTGCGCAAGAATCGGACTAGCTCAGTGAAATCTGTATCTTTTCTAGTACCAGCCCTTTACAACACAGTCGAGAGTACAACGCAACACGACACCATCGAGTTATTGTCGACGTTCACCGCGATAGCAATGCCGATCGTTGTGCCTATTGTGGAAACTGATGCGTTACCCAACCGATTGTTTCAGCCACCACGCGACTCGCCATGTTATCGGTAACTCGCCGCTTCTCATGCGAAATACGAGCTTCATTACTGCTCATTTTACAACTTGGGAAACTTCGAAACATTCGATTACGAATTATTGTTAGCATCGGTTTCTACCAAAGAATTGAACCAAGAAACCCGATATAGTTGTAATAAAAGCGCTTGTAGCGGATATAGGCGTTGTCAGCGAGTTCGAAACTCAAACTACATTTTCAAAAATGATCATTTCAGCGCGCACCCCGACGTGGCAATTACGTATTATTTTCATCTGAAATGCGCCTGAATCACTCAATTTATAAAAGTTTATCAGGGTAGTTTTTATATATTTAATGATCCTTTCTCTTGGTACAACAATCGATTACAAAAACATTTGTTGTTATTACGATATTGCAGGCTATATATATATATATATATATATATATATATATATATATATATACATCCCGCAAACAGTTAGACGTCCTCTGAAGAGAAAAGTGCATTTAAACTGACGTCCACCTGCTTTTGGCGTCCGCATACTGGACGCCACTTTGTTGGCCAGTGGCACTTACGTCCCATTGGTCCTGACTAGCCATAGGACAAATATCGATAGAAGTCAAAATATCACTTAAATAGCTGCAACAATATATTAAAAAGTTCGCGACGAAATCTTGGCGCAGGTGTGGCGCTGCTGTCGTGCGTATATTGAAAGCCGCATATCGCGGAGAGTTCCTGACTATGGATCCGCGTATTTGGCGTCCACAACTGCGACGTTGCCAGCTCGTTTGCAACAATCCAACAATAAATCACAATTATCACACGATATTTAAGCAAAACAATATATTCGCCTTAGGTGGTGTACGCGTTGCGTATCATTAGGAGCCCGAGTTCATTTAAACTTTTAAAAAGTCAGTAAATGTTACGAAATAATATACGTACAGTCAGCCTCATTTGCCTGTAATTTATAATCTTCGATCATTAATATGTCTTTGTAATGAATGATTCACTGGCTCTCAAGGACTGAGCTGAGATGCTAACCTCTAGAATATTTGCTTGAGGTAGGTAGGTACCAACGTCGTAAAGGTTGCTATTTCTAAGACATTAGTAATGATAGCAAAATTGAATCAACTTATTGTTGTTGAATTATTGTTTTCCAAAAAAATATTATACATCATCAAGACTGAATAAGTAATTTTTGTAGCTAATTTTTCAATTGCTATTAGACTGAATCGTAGGTATTAATTCGTCGTGAACGTTAATTACTAAGTAGGTACTTACTTACTTGGTAGCATAAAAATAACAACTTTGCCCAAGTTCTAAATAGCGAGCTATCTTTTGAAATCATTTCGTAGGTAGCAACCTATACCCGCAACTTTTAGCGTGAACTGGGCATGAAGGTTATAAGAAGCCATGTCATGCACCCTATGACCCTATGTGGAACAACACTCCACTCACATCATTTCAACATCCAATAGGAGAACATGAAATGTGAATTCACCTCAATATTGTTATTATAATAATAATAAATAATAATAATATAATAGATTACGTATCTGTAAATACCTCTACCGTAAAATCCCTGCTCGTCACTCCAAGATATTGGTTTTACCTTACTGAAATATGAAATCTCTACAATATACTCGGCTTGTACACCTATCCCTACCAAGGTTTCCACTTGAATATACCGGTTGTGACAGATGTAAACTTAAGTTCACTTATCCCTATATAGTATAAGTAATAATAACTATGTATAAGTTAATTATAGCAATTACATTATCACCTAGCCACGTTTTTGTATGAATGAGCATGATATAAAAACTATTGAAATATAATTATTTCATATAGCCAGTTTTACCCGCGCGCTGATGAAAAACGGTGATGATGGTGATGATGAACAGTAGTCTATATGTTAATCCAGGGTAAGAGCTATCTCCACTAAATTTCATCCAAATCCATCCAGCCGTTTAGGTTTGAAGAAGTAACACACATACTCACAGACTTTCGACACATACCTACCTATTTTTTATTAGTGTGATTACAAAGATTTTTATTTATAGTAATAAACTAAAATTAAATTATTTCCAATAAAAATCAATAACTTATCATAGGTTATTTTTGATTAGGTAAGTGCCTAAAATCATTGCTAAGTTTACCAGATAAAATTTCGTACTACCTCATACCTACCTACTACAAATATATACCTATACTTATTCTATGAATTTACGTAGGTAGATACATAGTACTTACTTAATTATTTGTTGTGATCTTATAGCTATGTAGGTAGATAGGTATGCAATGCAATGCGCGCCCGCGAATGTCGATTTGACATCGTTGACAGTTGCGTACCTAGGCAGGCCTATATGATAAATGATAATTATATCGTAGATAGAGCTTCTAACCCTTTACTACTTTGTGGTAGGTTTACTTTATCGAAGGTAGCTATATTACTGCTAAGACTATATGTAAAGTGTTATTCTATCTTGATGATTAGGTAGTTGGCAGTGAATAACAATAGTTCCCGTAAGTGGCAAGAATCACTAAAACGGGGGAAGGATTTTTACAAAAAAATTAACTGACTTCAACACTCAAAAGTGTAAAATAACTTGTCGACGTCGGTACCATGCGCACAATAATATGACAATTGGTTCATTCAAACTAGCATGGCACCGACTTCAACCAATTATTTCACTGTTTGGAGTGTTGAAGTCGGTTCCATTTTTTGGTAAAAAACCTTCCCCTTTTTAGTGACCCTTGCCACTTCGAGAATTCACAAAATGCCCATATATATATATATATATATATATATATGTATAAATAAACTGTACATTAAATACATACGTTCTAACAATTTGAGGGCCCGCCACCCAGCTCCCGAGTACGAGAGTAATTTGTTCATGTACCCATGACTCGCTTCCCGAGTCGTGCCTATATGTAGTGTAAATTAAAACACGATGATAAAGCTGCAAAATATGTTTAGTAAATTCTTTAAATAAAGGAGAAATCGGACACCCAATAGCTTTATACGGACGACTAATAGCTATATACGGAAGCTCAATTGCTATATACGGATGTCCAATTCAAATTTAGTGGGATAGTCAAGAGAAGTTAATTAACAATATTTCTTCCTAATATAATATCTAATATATAATCTATATAATGTAATATCGATTTTTCGATATTTTAGTTACAAAATTTACGACTTATAAATTTCCTCAATTTTCCAAATCCAAAAGACCTTTTTACTCCGCTGCCTAGACTTGCAATAGCTTAAAGTCAGTAGCTACCCTTATAAAAGAAAGTTATTTTTATTCATGTATTATTTTGTTTGGTAGAAATCTTTATGAATCTTTATGTGTTGATATTTTTAGAAATAGCAATGTTTAGTAGAAAAATAATACATAAATAATATTAATACGTTTTGTGCCCCGTGGGGTGCCGAGCTAGAATGTCACCCCCGATTGCTACCTGTGGGTGTCATAAGAGGCCACTAAAGGTATTTTTTTTGTGGGATAGTAGGGCAAACTACCAGGCGGCTCACCTGATGTTAAGTGATTACCGTCGCCTACAAACATCCGCAACACCAGACGCGAATGAAAAACGGTGGTTCAGGCTTAAATTTATTTTTTTAAGCCTGATAGGTTTTTGCCTTTAAGCCTTTGACCACTATCTCACCTGATGGTAAGTGATGATGTGGTCGAGGATGTTGTTCAGACTAACCTAGAGTTACTGGCTCTCAAGGACAGCTGTCGGAACACACCGTTAGGTGCTTGGCGACAGAAAAGCTGCTAAATATGTTTAGTAAATTCTTTATATAAAGGAGAAATCGGACATCCATTAGCTTTATACGGACGACCAATAGCTATATATGGACGCTCAATTGCTATATACGGAAGTCTAATTCAAATCTAATGGGATCGTCAAGAGAAGTTGATTTAACATATTTCTTCCTACTGCCAATAATTCCCATTTGTCCCGGGGAAATCTGTGGGGACAAATGGGAATAATCCAATATGGTGCAACACAATTGGCAACAAAATTTCCACCATACAGTAACTTGTAGCCAAACAGTACTGCCTCACATAGTGCCGTATTTTTATAATAAAAGTAGCCAGGTTATTGGACGTCCGTATACAGCTATTAGGCGTTCGTATATAATATTGGACGTCCATATATAATATTGGACGTCCATATATAATATTGGACTTCCATATATAATATTAGACGTCCATATATAATATTGGACGTCCATATATATAATATTGGACGTCCATATATAATATTGGACGTCCATATATAATATTGGTTCAGGCCATGGTACGATACAATTCCGATTTTATCGTACCCATATTCATATTTAACCCACAAATGAAGTTATTACGTACCTAATTAAGCAATATTCTTCTTAAATTTATAAAAAAAATAGACTAGACAAATATGTACATATTATATGCTTGTTACCAATAGCTTTATACGGACGCTCAATTGCTATATACGGATGTCTAATTCAAATCTATAGTCTATTTTTTTAGCAAACGAGTACCGAAAATTTTACTGCTTTGCTATTGGCCCGCGTAATCAACATAAAATTCGTTCCACACGAACTCTGTGGTTACATGTAGGTATATGCAATTCGAAAAATATTGCTTGTAACGAATCAATATTAAAGTGGCAACTTTTGAATTAGGGTAAGCAAAACAAAGATCGTTTCGGAAAAAATGTTGTTGCTAAGTCAACAAATCGTCTCGTCATACGTTTGCCGACGTATCACTGTGAGCTCAACCCAATTGCACTCGTTTGGTTTCAAGTGAAGGGCTATGGCAGGATATGACAAAAGTTATAAAATTTATGAAGTCTGAACTCTTTTGTTACAAGGAGTAGATAAAGGGAATAGATAAAAATGGTGCTCTTGTCTCAATCATGTAATAACTAAGATAGAAACAAAAATGTACGGAACCGACAATCATGTACAAAATATGTTGAACAATTTATTATTGACGTATCTGCAGAAAGTTCATCAGAAGGATGACGAAAATTTTTAAGATTACAAGAATTGTAGTAGAATTATTTGATTTATATGTTGAATTGCATAATATATATACTATTACAATATTGTTATATATCATTAACGCGAACAGAAAATTTCGTTACGAATATACTCAGCATGCAAATTTAAATCGTAAAATAATAACGTAATTTTTTCTACGGTAAATTTTAGAAGTATTCAATATGATCGGGCTTTGACAATTTCAAAACAAGAACAAAGACATTAACCAATGACGGCAATTACCCATCTCACTCTGTCAATATCAGAAATGTGCGAGAGACATACTCAGTACTCGTTTGTTAAAAAAAAACAGACTATAGTGGGATAGTCAAGAGAATTTGAATAAAAATATTATAACGTTATTTTATTACCAATTTGTAATTGTTGTGATCGTAATTATAACAATTTAAGTCTGAAATTTCTGCTTTACTAGTTCTTAAAGTAATTTTCACGTCCAGCACTATGTGCTGACATATAAGGTGATTTTATTAATATTTGTGACATTGATTAGTTAAAGTAGTTGATAATCTGTTGTGAAAATAACTTTTGTTAACAATATACGGCGAAGTTGACAAATTGTTAAAGGCATAAACTTTTAACAATAGTGCTTTAATTGTCTCAACCTTACTCTAAATCTAAGATGTTTTAGAATTACAGTATCTAAGTACTTACCTAAGTTGTGTATCTAGCACGAAGTGCCAAAGTTGTACCTATATAATGTGGATATTAATTTATCAACAATACTGCGGGGGATAGTGTAGAATTGATAACGGAATGTGTTCCACTCTTTTTTAATATTCACATACACAAAAAGTCTGTACTATTGCTTAAGCTATGGCACGTTGGCTTTGGGAATACTAGCAAAGACAACCGCGGTCTACGAACACGGTGTATCTACTCTATTCACACACACGCACGATTGCTACGCGAAGTCAATGAACTGCTATACTAGGCACAATAGACAGCTGTTTTGTGTACCTATTCTGCCTAGTCAGTCTTTGGCGGCTTGCGACAGAAGAACGCGCGACGCGGTAGCGGTTTATCACAATATGGCATACCTAAGTAGCTGCAACACAATACAGTACGTACCTACGTAAACTTGAAATTAAAAAGAATGTAGGTAAGTAAATTTTTTCTATCATTTAGATGAGTTTAATCGATTGGCGATTATACAAAGCATTCGACAGTCTAGCTAGATTGGCCGGTAAGGCCTTCGCGTTCGTCAGAATAGGTACGTGAAACAGCTTCGTCTTTCACTAGGGCAAAACAGCTGTTTTGCTATAATGATAGCGTCTAATTGACATCGGGTAGCGTTCGTACATGTGAGAATGGATTAAACCGCGGTTCTCGATATCATACTAAAAGGCAACGCGCCGCGCTTAGAAAATAGTTATACTGATTTTTTGTATGTGCAAATTAAACATGAGTGGAACACATGCCGTTATCGATTCTACACCATCCCCCGCAGTATTGTTGATGAATTAATGTCAACCTTATATAATAAACGTTGTGTTGTTAATTTTTTGTTGATAAAATTAATCAACGCTTGTTTTCTTATTTCTAGCTCTTGCGTATTAGCGTTCTAAGTGCTTAGCTAAGTTGTGTGTCTAGCACGAAGTGCCATAGTTGTACCTACATAATAAACGTTGTGTTGTTGGTGTTGTTGACAAAATTAATCAACGTTTGTCTTCTTATTTCTAGCTCTTGCGTCTTAGCGTATTATAAGTCTACTCTCTCTCTCTAAAACACGGAATAAAAGTGATACATCTACATGTTTTTTGTTTTTATTTATTTACCTAATATGGGTTACCCTGAAATATAAATATTACATATAGGTACACTATGCAAACTAACTTATTCTTTACTTTACCTACACACAAACTACCTACTACAAAAAACCCACCTATTACACTGAATAGTCAAATTATCACACTTTCTATATTGATTCTGCAACAAACTAGCCACAGTTTAATCATATGTGCCGTTTGTGGTGAAGTGTCACAGGTCCGTTCTGTACTTCTGTACAACATCTTGTCCTGCATGATTTATTTGTACCTACCAACTACCTGCGCCCCGCAGTTTTACCCGCGCGCTGATGAAAAAGGGTGATGATGGTGATGATGAACAGTAGTCTTTATGTTAATCCAGGGTATAAGCTATCTCCATACCAAATTTCATCCAAATCCATCCAGCCGTTTAGGCGTGAAGAAGTAACACACATACCCACAAACTTTCGACACATACCTACCTATTTAAAATATTTTTGTTTGCGATATATCAATGAAAGCCGAACCATGCCGAACGAATTACTATGTTTGACGACGGACGGAGATAGTGTCTCAAGCTACGTCACGATGTGTGTAGGTTCTTCAGATAAAATAATATTTTAAATTCACAGAGCAATAAATTTTCGCGGAGAGTAGGTACCTGTTACCTGTAGTACCTATATATACGTTAGGTACGTTGCTCGTGTGAGATAATATGATGAATAGATTACAATATATGATCGCCCTAAATAAATATGTAATATATTACATACCTACCTATTTAGGGCGATCCTTCTGTTGTTCTTTGTTTTTAGTCATCTTTCGTTTTATAATAACATTAGTAGGTAGATACTGTTTCAATATTGCAAGTGACATGATTGTCATTGATTACATTTCTTATAAAATTGTGTATTATCTCTGAAACATATAGGTATGTTTATGGCATCAATATGAAAAGAACAAACTACTACATTTACTACGAACAAATAATTTTACTTAATATTTACAATAATTATTTATTACATAATTTGTAACTTACTGCATTTACTACAACATATTTTGTAAAACAGTGACGGCTCAGTGGCATTAGCTATGGACTGCCGGGCAGCAGGTCTATGGTTCGAATCCCGCCGCGGGCTTGAGCTTTACCACTGGGTAGAAGGGCATTATGCGAATGCTCGCTTGGCTAGCTACCACCCTGAAGTAGAAATTCTGTCACTTAACACTTAACGGGAAGCAGTGATGGCTCATAGCTATGGACTGACGCGCAGCAGGTCTATGGTTCAAATCCCGCCGCGTGCATGAACTTCATCGCATGGTGGAAGGGTTTCAAAATCTGTCTCTAAGCGGTAATCACGATGTCATCGTGGATCTACCAATTCTGGTAGAACATATATGAAAAAAAGGCCCAAAAATTTCGGACTGGGTAGGTAGGTAACTGATTTAAATTATTTTCAATAAAATTCAAAAACTAATCATAGGTTAATTTTGATTAGGTAAGTGCCTACAATCATCGCTAAGTTTACCATATAAACTTTCGCACTACCTTATACCTACTACAAATATATACCTACACTTATTCTATGAATTTACGTAGGTAGATACATAGTACTAACTTTATTATTTGTTGTGATCTTATAGCTATGTAGGTAGATAGGTATGCAATGCAATGCGCAATGTCGATTTGACATCGCTGACAGTTGCGTACCTAGGCAGGCCTATATGATAAATGATAATTATATCGTAGATAGAGCTTTTAACTCTTTAATACTTTGTGTTAGGTAGGTACTTTCTCAAAGGTTTTGCTGCTTAGACTATATGTAAAGTTTTATTCTATCTTGATGATTAGGTAATTGGCAGTGAATAACAATCGTTCCCGTAAGTGTCATTCTTGCAATTCTTGCTACTACATGCGATTTATTGTGCAAAAATCTCAGAAACAGGAGCTAAATTTTCTTTATCTTATTATAAACTATTTGTGTACTTAACTTTATCAAAATCCATTGTTCCTACGTGTAGATAGATAATAATAAATTATATAAAAATATCGGGCATCCGTATATATATAGATTTGACCAAATTGTTATAAATGTACATACAAGCGATTGTCAAAGAAAGAGAAAGTAAACATAAAGATGGCAACGTCGCACTCACAAATGTCGTTCATCCTATGAGGACGCTAAATAGTCGATGCCATAGGTAAATCACGATCAATATATCCAGGACGCCTATAATTTATGACCATGGTTCGGGGTTCAAAAATGTTGCGGCACGAACGCAAGAAGAATATCGCGAAAAATAAAATTATCGGAAAATGACGTATCTCACGGAGCTGGCAATCGAAGAGCTAAGCAATATTCATTAAGACATGTTAAAAAAAGCAATGGGAACTGGAGGACGTCGTAATAATGCACCACGTGCATGACGCCAAAAAGCTTCTAGGATGTAAATATATATATATATATAATACATATAATAATATATACATAAATATTCATATATAAATAATAACTATATATATATATATGATATATATAATATATATATATATATATAGACAAAATACACTTTAATTACTTTTTTCAAATTTTTTAATCGTAATGTAGCTAATGTATTCATTTCAGTTTAATTGGAATTAATCAGGAGGAATTATTCTTATACATATAATTTGTATAACGTTGATAGAATACTTATGTAGTTTTGTCAGTATATTGACAACAAAATACTGATTTAGCGGCTCTTAGGGCCTAAACCGAATTACTAAGACCGACGAACATGACGATACTTAAATAATATCCTGTATCGTGAGTAGAAAGGTAAGTACCTATACCAGAGCAATACCGAAATATTTCGTTGGTCTTCAAAACGCGTTAACGTAAATTTCTGTGATGTTCCATCGTAAATGGTGCCTAATGATAGAGCTTGTGATTGTGAGAAATATAGGTACTCTAAATATAGGTCACAACCCACAAAAAATTTGCTTACAACCAATGTCTTTTACGGAGCACGACGAGTTTGTTTTATCCCAGTGACAAAATATTTAACAAGAGCTTTTACTTTGATTGGGCTAACTTTTAAGGCAAACGAAGAAGGCGACAATTTCACTGTCACTGGCAACAAGTTTAGAACCAAGGAGCTAAGTAACGTTGAGTTAGTAGTAATGAACGACAATAGAAATGTCGCAGACGCTAAAAAGGGACCAAGAGCCGTGATCGATGGTTTAGTCACGCTTTCTAGTGACAAATAAAAAATAACGCTGCATCCAAACGGGGTATTAAAAAAATAAAACCAGGGAAAGTATTGAGAAAGCAAGACGAACGAAGTTTATTGAAGATAATATCGACCCGAGAAATGCTGGGCTAGAATAACACTCAATTCTTCAAAAGAAAAGATAAAATACCAAATAATTGGCAGCAGGGCGCCCTCGATATGACTGACAAGACAAGCGTGGATAAAATCTAAACTAATAATACAAAGAGAAAATATTTGATGGAATATTTGTAACAGAGTAAAAAAAATGTTTAATACCCCTGCGAAGCCTGGGCGGGCCGCAAGTAAATAATAAAACGAAAACCTGGCAAACCAGAAGCAAAGACATGAGGCAAAATTTCACCGAATTTTAACATTTGATATTTAGTATACAACGAAAAAAATCTCATACAACTTTGTTATGGAAACTGGCACGTGGCGTGGTCCACATATATTTTTTGACCATTGACAAAATAATGTCCTTGGACAAACTATATTTTATTTCGCCTTTTTGTGTAGTATTTCGAGAATTTTTTTTTAACAAAAAATGGAACCGACTTCAACACCCAAAAGTGTGAAATAACTTGTTGAAGTCGGTACCATGATGGTTCAAAATTACCTATTATCACAATATTGTGCGCATGATGATCATTCCATTTTTTGTTAAAAAAAATTTTTTTCAATCTTTTTAGTGTAACTCAGAAACGGCTTGACCGATTTTGATGAAATTTAAATGGGACCAAACGACAAGCATCAGCTTTCAAACAAAAAAAGAATTTTCTAAATCGGTTCGCCCAGTCAAGAGATCTTAGGTAACAAACATAAAAAAAAGAAAAAAAAACAGACGAATTGAGAACCTCCTCCTTTTTTGGAAGTCGGTTAAAAACGGGCACAATGGACTGACCTTTATATACACCATTTTCATTCCACAGGCCGGAGTTGTGAAAAGTCCCACGCAATTAACACCAAATAAAGTCATCAAGTCAATTAAAATTAATCAAAATGTTCCGTAAATTGGGCCAAACTACACCAACATCGGTTTCGGCATCGCCGCCAAATCAGATAAATATGTCGAAAGATTTTATGTTTCTTCAGTTTAAAATTCACCGTGAGGTCCTGGGTTAGAAGAGCACCCTCCGTATCTTCCTGTTGGAGCCATAAGAGGCGACGAGACCAGATGGTGGGCAGCAGCGCCTTCTGATGATCTGTGATCTTACACCGCCTTTGTTCGACTGTTGATCGCATAACACTACTGCAGCAGGAATTGAACTATGGACCTGAACAATATCTTCGAACGCATCATCAACATCAGGTGAGATAGTAATCAAAGGCTAGTATATCAGGAATTAAAAAAATAATAGTCATCTGGTCCTTCACTGCTTCAACACAAATTCGACAATCAATAGTAAACTTGTCAATCACTGCTTCAACACAAATTCGGCAGTCAATAGTCAACTGGTCCATCACATCTAAATATAAAGTCAACTGGTCCATCACTGCTTCAACACAATTCGTCAGTTAACAGTCAACTGGTTCATTACTGCTTCAATACAAATTCAGCAGTTAAATGTCAGCTGGTCCATCACTGCTTCAACAGAAATTCAGCAGTCAATAGTCAACTGGTGCATCACTGCTTCAACACAAATACAAAGCAAGTATAACAGTTAATCTAGCACAGCATCACAATAAGAAAAAAAGAAGGTTAAACTTACTTAAGATATGACTAAGTTAGCTATTTGCTTCTCGAACAACTAAATATAATGAAGGGGGCGATGGGGGCTATTTATGTACACCCTATAAGCTAAAAAGGGTAGCCAGCACCGGCAATGTACCTATGAAACGATAATTTAAAAATATCTCTGCAGAAACGTAACAAACTATTATGTCTAACACAAAAGTATTTTGTTCTCGAGTGAGTGTGAATTCGAAGGTATTTCGAGAGAAACACATTTGTTTGGATACCAACACCTTATCATCGTTGATCCAACTATGAAAGGACTTCAGGGGCGCGTTCCAGTAAATATTGGTCGAACTATATTTGCTCCGAAGCACCTGGGACGACCTATAAAGCTTCTTTCAAAATATGGAATTGACAGCGATGTTTTTAGGTTATAAATAAAATACAGTCTACATTTTTATTAAATGGGGCATAATACGTAATTAAGCAATGTTAACACAGTATGTCACTAATCCTTGGCTTAGCTTGTACAAAATCTATTATTTATTGTAGAATCTGTCACATTTGACAGCTAGCCAAGATTTGGCCGATTCAAAAGGTAGTAAAAATTTGGCCAGGCAGAGCAAATTTTGCTCTGACAGGTCGCCCTGAACGGGTATGATCAAATCTTGTCAGGTTCAAATTAAGTTCGATTAGAGTGAAGTATTTTGAAGCAGTGATAGCTCAGTGGCTTTGGCTATGGACTGCCACGCAGCAGGTCCATGGTTCGAATCCCGCCGCGGGCTTGAGCTTCACCGCATGGTGGAAGGGCATTTTTGCGAATGCCCGCCTGGCTAGCGACCACCCTCAAGTTGAAAATCTGTCGCCAAGCACCTAACGGTGTGTTCCGGCAGCTGTCCTTGAGAGCCAGTAATTCTAGGTTAAGCCTGCTATCACCTTCGACCACATCATCACTTACCATCAGGTGAGATTGTGGTCAAAGGCTAACCTATCAGAAATAAAAAAAAAAAAAGAGTGCTAGAACGGCGTGTATCTGCGTTTAGACCAAAATATGTCTTGGCCCACGGCTAGAATTCCTTCTGATGTGATCCGCACCCCAGTTGATACAAGTGATTTATATTATACCGTACAAAAAAGGCGATCCTGTCACCGATTTTCAGCTTAACCGCGCCGCCATCACCGCGACGTCCTGTCACACCTAATTCTCACATCCCGAATCTCCACAAACCTACTTACGCGTTGTCAGCAGTATATTTCTCTATATAAACGGTGGCTTCCAAAATTAAGCGCTCAGTATTATTGTGATAACTCCAGGAGTCACCAGACTCAGTACTAGTATACCCTTCAGGTGGAAGCTCTGCCCAAATTAGTAGCTAAAATGAGTTGCGGGAACTTGTAAGTCAACGTGAAATAATTTTATTTTTGAAATAAAGTAAATGTGTGTGTGTGTCCATAATTTTTTTTTGTTTTTGAGAGACATCAGAGTAGGTCCTCACAACAGTCTGTTCGTCCGTCCTGTATCTTTTGCAATGTAGTAGGGTATTTTGCCAATGCTTGCCTGACTAGCTACTTAGCGGGCTGTCGCAATGCGGATCCCCAGAAAAAGCGAGACCAAATTTCCACTAGATATTTTTATATAGTTTACTTAGGGCCGTGATAGTACAATTACCATCGTCAAAGTGACAGTGATTCAGTGATGGCTATGGTGATATTTTAACTTATTGCTTCGCTTATTCGTTCTTTCAATCTGTTAAATAAATAGTAAACAATCATTCTGAGTCATTGTTATTAGTAACAGGAATGAAATACAGCGGGAAGTAGCTGAAATAAATTAGCCTGAACTTATTATATGTAAAATTAATTAAATTTTGATAATAATTTCCTTCATTGCGCTCGCCGAATACAAGGTTGTTGTGATAAGGATATTAAAATTATTTGAAAGTTTAATAGTACAATTGTAGTTTATTTAAATATAATTAAAATATATGTCTGGATATATTTTTACATTAAATAACATTATATTTAAGATTTTCTTATGGAATAGTAGGACAAACGAGCAGGCAGTTCACCTGATGGTAAGTGATCATAGTCCTCCTCAGACATCACAATACCAGAGGTCTCGAGCATGCGTTACCGGCCTTTGGGAAGGAGTATACCCTCTTCTTTAAGGTTTCTACAGTCGTATCGGTTCTGAAATACTTCACATGGCAGCTGGTCCACTCCCCGTGTAACGGTAAAAGATGGAGAGTGGTCCAAAATCTCTACAAAGTCCCAAAGGGTCAAGCCAATCAGAGGTAAGAGCAGTACTCCATGTGAGGCCGAACCTGAGCCTTGTAAAGTAGCTGGTAATGGGCCAACGTGAAGTACCGTTTCGCCTTTCAAAGCACATTAAGGAAGATACTAATTAAGCCTATCTTCCAAGTGACAGCGAATCGGAACGACACTCGAAATGGTAACGCCATGTATCCCACTACTGGTTGAAGCGGCAAGTGGGGTGTCTTCAATAAGCAGGTATACGAAAAAAGGGGATTGTTAGAAGAAGACTAGGGAAGGATATTAAAACCATTTTGAAGAGACAATGATCGCCAAGTCAATTTAGTATCAAAATATGAATATATATCGGTTTCATATTTTTTCAGTAACTTTTCAAAGTCTTAACAAAAGTATCAACAATATCAGTGCATTTCAACCTGAAGAAATCTTTCAAGTTTAGGAAATCCGCGTCAACATTTATCAATGCGGCAATATAAACGTGCTTTACTCACAAAGACCTTATCAGGCCGTTTAATTGGAGAATGCTTCAATTTATTCCGCAATAGTGTCTGGGGTCGCAGGCTAATTGCCACTTGACGATTGCAATCTGACGATGATTTATTGCAATTTGCAATTTTATGACCAATTGTATCACAGTCGCAAACACGATTGTCTGGACTCTCCCTCCAACTTTTTGTCAACATCAAAAGCCTCTCTGGGCTAGGATTAATTCACTGATTCAATGGACTTCAGTATACATTATCTTATTATTAAAGGAAAAATCCTTTCTTCAACAGAAATCCTTACAAAGCCGCATACGGGAGGAGCACACAACTAGCATAGAGAAACCAGCTTCGAGTGCTTTGGTAGGATGTTTTCCTCTTAGACCAATACAGAAGTTTAAACGAACAGCGCGCAATAGAAGTACAGCCAAAACTAACCATACTCATTTGAACCTATCCTTTTTTGTCGCATACCCACATCGCGGGCGTGAATGGGACAGATTGAGAGGATTATGGCTATTTTCGGCTTAATTTTCATCGCGCTCTGTACTCTGTCTTAGCTTCGTTATTGGTATTGGTTTCACATATATATATTTCCATGTAAAAGAGGCGAGCCTATTGCCATTTACCAGGCACGGCAGACTCCGAAAAAATATTTTGTTACAAAACCCAATAACAATCCAACCTGGGGATCGAACGTAAGCCAAGACTGAGATTCCAACGTTTTTCGACATTCCCTCGACTAGCCGAGCAGTAGAAAGAGTTGGTATTTAAAAACATTCAACAATTATATTTGTACCTAATGCATCAATTTGTGCGAACAAACTTAGTAAAAGCCCCAACAGAAGCTTACCTACACCAAATATGAGAAGACTCACAGCTACTTCAGACGGGACGATAAGCCACACAATAATTAATAATAGTATATGCATAACTAAAAAGGTGATATAAGCAAAGGCCCGACTACCAAACCTTGCGGAAGACATAATTGGACATAATTTATCAATATCGTTTTTGATTCCATCTACAGTTAATCGCCGATTAGATAGTTGTCCGTTATTATACTGTACATCCGATGCATTTAAGAACGGACCCATTCATAAAGGTTTTATCGCCGAGGTCAGCCCAATTGGGCCAATCGCCGGTGTTAGAAGCAATTGACATGATCAGTCCTGAATGCAGACTGTTCGACACAATGCACGGGTTGTTAGAAAGACCGAAGCTGAATCGAGACCAATAGACTAGAGTAGAGTTTCAGGTTATGATGTTATCTGCGTTACAAAGCTTCATGATAAATTTTTGGGTATCGTTAAAAGGGACTTTGTACAAACAGGTACCGAATGAGAATCGGGACACTGCTAACGTCAACGTGAGCAAAATGGATTTCCTGAACGTTAAGCGCACTTCAGGGCTCTTTTATAGAATGGTAGAGGGATATTATAATTTATAACCGAGAATTCTCAAGGAGGGTTATGGCTTTAGGTATGAGGTCGGCCATAAACTGAAGCCAAAGTTATATGATTGGGTCTCGTTTATAATACTTAAAAATTTAAACTACAATGTATCACCATAGTTTTACTAAACATACTTAACGTGCACAATGCATACACGAAAAAATAAATCAAAATATGGCTTACTGCAATTTTTATTGACAACTGGCAGAGTAACTTCTCTCAACATCCATTTCAGTAAGTACCTACTATCTTGAAATTTGCTGTGTGAACACAGCGCACGTTATTATTTATAACAATCAAGAATAGAAGAGCCGCATCAATGATTACTAAATAAACTTGACAACGACGACAGATAAACTAAACATGGCCGATCACAATAGAGAGTAAACAAAGACATTCACACAATGTGTGGTTGTTTGTGTGTGATTCGACTACGGTATCTGCATCATGCACGTTACCACAGGATCGGCATAGGATTGCTTTTAATAGAAAAGAGAAATAAAATGGAGAGTTTAAAAGAAAGAGACAATGGTCATATTAAACGTCAAAATCTACTTACCAAAAGGCGTAATCATATTAATTTTATCGAATTATATGTATTAGAATTGTCAAATTCAGTTTAAAACTCAAAATACTGTAAACGTATAGATTGTTTATAATATATATGAAGCAGTGATGGCTCAGTGGCATTGGCTATGGACTGCCGCGCAGCAGGTCCATGGTTCGAATCCCGCCGCGGGCTTGAGCTTCACCGCATGGTGGAAGGGCTTTTTGCGAATGCCCGCCTGGCTAGCGACCACCCTCAATTTGAAAATCTGTCGCCAAGCACCTAACGGTGTGTTCCGGCAGCAGTCCTTGAGAGCCAGCCAGTCTTGTTTATAGACATAAATACCAATCAGTATTGAGAATTGAGCATAATGTGGTAAATGATCAATTATGAATTTAAATAACGTTTATTTCATCCTCTGATCCGCAATATCGCGATAAAAGTAATCGCTCTATAATCGATACTGACACTAAAAGACAAGAAATCAATAATATTTAAAACAGGCCTGATAACTTTTTGAAACTCTGTGTAAGTAAGTAGTTCGTCTGTATAGTGCTATTTAATGTAGTACTAGTGGCTCGCCTCGGCATCGCAATGGTATTTAACAAAAAATACAAAAATATAAAGATTACATATAATTCAAATGTTTCCTCTTTATAATATAAGTGTTGATTAGAAACGGGAAAATTGACGTAATTGCAAATTCTTGCAGCACCCTACAGCCTATTCAATGTTATTTTGTTTGATTTTAACAGTCAAAATGATTTAGCCTTGTGGCCTACTACAGCCTCCTAATCTAGTCATACGTGATGAATACATCACATTATCTACAGATAAGAAAATTAATGCTTTTGGGGTGCCGGGCTAGAATTGCACCCTCCATATCTTCCTGTGGGAGTCGTAAAGGAAATATAGCAGAAGAATCGGCAGGAGCGATTTCTGAAAAACATGCTTTTACAGGCAGGGGTTGCCGCGTGATCCCTCACAACTCATAAAAAAGTTACGTCATATTATTTCCTAAAACGAGTAAGTAAATAGTTTTCATCTCATTTCAGAAGTTCACAAGCTCTTAGAAGCTGCTCAGTTCATCATATCATGGTCGTTGATCCTACATTGTCGTGTGGGACGACGTGAGGTCACCACACCGCTACTCGGTCAGGCCTAGCTTTGTGCCATTAGCGTACACTTAGCTTTGTTACAAGTTCCTTTTATTGCCGTCTGCGACTGCTAAGGAGATTTAGATTTAGCTTTGTGACACGTCTGCCTATTAGTGTTATACTAGATACGTGTCTATGTTACTTACAAATATATTAAAGGAAAAACTTATAGATATGTTACAAAAGTTATTGCTGCAAAGTTGTATGACGCGAGTGCTTTTATTGATACCAGATACATCGAAGGCCTCAGGTTCCAAAACTTTCAGGAATCCAGAGCGTAGGGAAGGTTTCAAATGTTCAAAACGCAAAATAACTTTTTTGCCGACCAAAGCACATAATAAAATGCTTATACTTAAATGTAATATATATCAAATTAGTTTTTCACTAATTTATTAAGTAATATATTAAGTAATATTCAATATTACTGATATTTGGTAAAATTCAAGGTAACATGAATGGAACTTTTAAGGAGGTTCTAATTTTCCTAACAGTTTCCACGCTAGCGGATATAAAGTACTATCCCACGTAGATTTCGAATGATAAACATCACTTTTCTGAGCTAGTGAGGTGAAATATCACTTTCCATTTTAGCTGTAAGTCTGTTTAACAACTAAAGGTAATGTCATGTCTCCTAAAGTTGACTTGTTATATATAATAGCGGTGATATGATATGGCAATGATCGCGTTGGGCTGCTTCAAGACTAAAACTCGACAACAATATTAATGAAACTGAACGGAGTAACAATGGTAAAGCTAGAGGTGTAGGGCAATTTTATCCTGATTACATAGATTATTGAAAGGTACACAAAATAAGGTACTTATCTAGCAGAGGTGATCGAATACGCGACGGATTCTGTTAATGTCAATTAGACACAAATATGACAATATGGAATCTGAAAGTCTAAAGTACAACTTATATTGGATTAATTCAAAGAAAAAAATAGAACTTAACAGCAATGATTGTGATGATTTCGGAAAGGCGACATCGCAAATCAGGTTTCAAATTATTACCCTGTTGAATTTTCATTAAAAACAATTTAATAGGAGTAACTTTATACCCTAATTACAAGTAACTAGCTGTAGTAACAATTGCTGAGGAAGAATTAGCACACGGTCGTGATTGCAAGAGTCTGATGTCATAGATGCAAAGGCCACTGATAGCGATATTCGACCTTTGCCTGCATGACAAACATCCATGGTCAGGGGTAACAAACGTGACGATATGGACCGTAATACTCATATTCGCGTTTATATATTTCAATTGTATTTACTACGAGTAACAAGCACATAGCTAGCTTACCGAGAAGACTATGTAAAAAGTCTAAATACTCGAACATGGTAATCATAAACGACCTTCTTTTTTTTAGTCATATTACCACGATTTTACCTGATTATAAGTAACGAAGCGGTCAGAGATAGTAAACAGTCTAAACCTAGAATGTGAACTGGCTCTGGTAAACGGTAGTTAGCCAGAGGTGCGTTCAAAAAAAAATTTTACTACCATGCCGTTAAACTCAGGGGCGTGCGGGATTACAACCATAGACCTTTTGAGTTGCAGTTCATAGCTGCAATTGGGTCACGGTGCAACTTCACCAACGATTATCCCAACCTCAATAAACGAACCAAAGGTGGTTTGCGTTCTCAAGTTACCCCCAAAAATTATGATTTGTCGGTCAACATCATCAACAGCCGGAAGACGTTTACCGTTGAACAAAGGCTTCCGCAATTTAAGTAGTATAAAATGGCAGATTTCACGAAGATTTTTTTTCTGTTCGTCGCCTATAATGACTCTCACAGGAAGATATGGGACTCGGGGCGATTTTTCAGTAAAAACAAATTGCTTATTACCCAATACATGTTCACCTGCGATTTATATGAAACGTATGACACAGCGTTACGGGCAGTGTGTTAGTAAAACCAATGTTTTCGAAAGCAAATCTACGTATGTCACAACTGTTTATAATACTTAAGATATTTACACAAACTCAGACGTAGACAACATTCAAACAGGTCTGAATGATGGTCAAGGCAAGCGAGAGACGCAAGGTGTACAACAAGGCTCGCTCCTAGCCCCGATATCATATTGCAGTCTCAGATGCATGTAATTGGAACACCTTGCATACTTGCTCTTTACGTAAATAACTCGTTTGGAAGCTAAAATTAAATCCTTCAATGAACACCAACGGCATTTATAGTAAAAGTGTATTATAAATGAATGGAATACGTATTGTAGGTATAATAAAAAAGCTCACGTGGGAAATAACTAAATTTGCTTCACAATCCACAGACTTTAGTGAAAAAGGGAGTAAATTCTGTGATAATAATAAAGGTAGAAAGAAATATAAGACATATGTCGCCCTCAAATGAGTTTCTGTTTCAGATGATAAGTATAGTATCCATATTTTTTATTTTAATCAGTATTAGTAGATTTTCCACTGACTTGACGGTCCGTGCCATTTTTAAAGTTAACTGAGAAATTAATTAAGCAATCACATAACTATGGGGAGCATTCTAATTACCTAGTATATACTATTACAGAACAGGTTTGTAGAGGCATTCCGAACTGACTAGTGTCCTCAAGCTTGCGAGACAGCCATCGTCCTCCTCAAACATTTCTGAGGTTCCATAATACAATTTGTGACCTCTCCAAATAACTGCAATGTTTTATAAAATTGTGCAATCTTTGTCACCGATTTCATCAAAAACGAGTCAATAAGCACAAGAGAAAGGTCTCAGGGTCAAGTGCAGATTGTCCGTAATAACCTTATTGACAAGTGTAAGCAATTTAAATTATAATCGATTTGTATTGTCGGAAGACATTCGCGAAAGGAATGTAATCTTGCGTGTAGAGAGTGAAGGGCTTGTATTATAAGGCATTTCATCATAATTCACAAAGCAATTTTACAAAACGATGAAAAGAAATAGACGCGGCGTCAGTCACGAAACCCTGAGGTTCCCAGCAAATTGGCATAGCAATTAGGAATTAAAATTCAACCTACGATCTCTGAACAATGAAAGGAAACAGAAGATGCTAACCATAAAATATCTAAGTAATGATATCTCGAGTCATCACTATTTTTTCCTACCCTAGATGATACTAAAGAACATATAAGCGTCTTGTACATTTAAAAAACACATTAAGATATCAGAAATATATGGTTCCTTTAACAAAACCAGTACATATATTGTGAACAAGTGCGGCTTCGACACTCAAGACTCTTGTTCGTGTCTTGTTGGTATTATACTAGCTATCTTTCTGTACATTAAAAAGCCCTGTTGTGCGCTCTATTATACTGCAACACTTTACTCACGTAGACGGGAGAAGTGGCATGCTGCATATTTTAAGCTTTATTTCTCTTAGTCGCCTCTTGCGAATATCCAATGCCTGGATATAGATTTGTCCTTGGATTTCATAGAGGCTAATAAAAAATCGCATGGTTAAGTGCCGCTAAACGCTCAACGGATGTGATATGATAAGTTATCTTCACCAAACTTTGTATTAACATGGAAATAACAAACCATGTGCGAGTCGGACTAGCAGGCCGAGGGTTCCACACACTGATATCAACACACTCTATCATATATTGAAAAAAATGTTTACCTACAGCTACTTTTCATTCTATTCGGGATCCTTAACGCGGGACGTCAATATTTATTATTTTAGAGTTTTAATTATAGTATTAAATTATAATCGTAATAAAATTATAACTAATATTATTTATTAAGGTTTTCAAGATACAGCGAATACAATACGTTTCTGTATAGAAATAATGGGCCCTTGGACGGACAGCGTAGATTTCGTAATAGGATCCCGTTTTCTAGTGCGGATCCCTAAAAGCATATGAAGTCCACGATAACATTGCCTTTTAGGTAATCGACCGATTACACAAGTACCAGTCGAACCTGACCTGTAGATGTCCGATTCAGAGGTCCAACACGTATATTACGCGTATCTTTCCAAACTGGGCGGCACATAGACAATTTTAGTTGTATCCGTAAATCTCCCAGGCCCGCCTCGAGCAATTCAATCCAAAAAAACTTGCTTTTATGAACCTTGTTGGTTCGGAGTTAAAGGTGGAGTGGTTTCCTCAGCGGTTAATGATGATTAAAGTTTGGAGCTGGCTGGAGGATGAACCAAATTACACGGTGCGGTGGCGGGCCACGGAATGTTGCGGTCATTATCCCGGATGGGAGCTAGGCTGAGCACGTGCGTGGGGCACACCACACACGATACAAAATGGGCACGAAGCAATTACTCTGCGCTGAGTATACTCGAATTCTTTTGAAGGAATAGATAAAGTAGGTGCTTCTGGGCAAGCCACTCAAAATAATGTGAGGTTTCGGCAAAGACTATTTTTTGAAGTATGGCGAATTAGGGATACAAAATTTTATGAGGTGTCGTGTGCGCCGCAACGCCGAACTAGGATATATATTATATGCATTTAGTATGTATGGTTTTGTCAAAGACTATATTTATAAACATTGGCGAATCAGGGAATCAACATTTCAACACAAGGATTCGTTATATAGATCATTTACTCTTCTAATTCAATCTAATCAAATGTTGGCGAAAGTAACTCAAAATTTGTTTCGTTGAAGAATGTATAAAGGGTGTTAATATAGGGACTCAAATTTGTGTGAAATTTTGTTGCCTATAGTTTTAATGTTGGCAAAGAAAGGAATCAAATTGAATAGTCTGTTAGACTATTTTTTTAATGTTGGCGAATTGATGACGTAAGTTACAAATGAGATTCACACATCCTCATGTCACAAAAAATTCAAAACAGCATTTGTTATCTCAGAATAGCACTTTAGTCAAGGTTCTTTTAGTCTTTGTTTTAAACAAGTACAATGCACCTATGTATTTCCTATATAATTAACACAGTTCAAAGGTTAATATACCCCGCAAAAACAAATGGTACAATAAAAAATAAGGTGTTTTTTTTTACCTTTTAGATACCCATTTTGTCATATAAACATATGTATATCACAAAATGGGTAAATCCTATTTGTGTGTTTGATGTATAATAGTTATGCCCAATGCGGTCCAATAAACAATGTTTATTTAAATGTATACTACTATAGATGTAAAATTGGGAAGCACTGGGGGTTCGAAATTCAAAACAGAAAGCAATGACAAAGTAGTAATAGATATGAAAATAATTTTAACTTTATACAGATGTACAGTTAAAAATAGAATAAAACACTTGTATTACTTTTAAACAAAGCACAAAATTATGGACACATTTGTTTTGATTGTTGTATGATAAAGTAAGAGATTGTACTAAAAAATTGCAGTTTGGAAGGCATTAAACCTACTTTCACTAGAGTATTGTTTGCAAACTGGTATCAAAACTTTTCTAGAAAGTTTTAAATCTTGTGATGAAATGTCTAGTCTAGCCAGGCATACTTGTCTATTATGCCTGGCCTGGGCATTGAGTCTAGAAGGGCATTAAAAACATCTCAATAGCAATATTTATAACTATAATTTCATCAATTCAGTTATGAAATGGTACATATCAATATTTCTATACCTATAGGTATTATATTCCATGGCAACATTAATTATCTATGGTAATAAATATTACCTAGCTTTGTATTACTTAATAAGAGAAACACTTCATGCTGTTATATGAAGAATTGCATACAAAAGAGGAAAGACCAGCCTGCACCAAAAAGTATACAACATAACATAGCAGTTTTATCGTGGGTTTTATCGCATTGACATTTGACAAGGATGATAATGTGGCTGAAGTTGTTGTTCAGGCTAAGCTTAGAATGAGGATTGTTCCTGAAGGACAACTACCAGACACTTTTAGAGGTCGATAATGTCTTCTCGAGACCTCTGGTGCTGTGGATGTCCATAGGCGAAGGTGGTCACTTACCATCAGATAACTAGTGGGTCTAACTGCTAATATTGAACATATACCTACTTGTAGCACAGTTTGTGTTGATTGATAACAATTGAAGTAGTTACTTATAAGTATATTACTTATCAGCAGAGCTTTAAGGTCAAATAAGTAGTAGATAAGATGGATATGAAACTATTAAAGTTACTCACATTACAGCATTTAGGTATAATTGTATTTAAAATTACATGCTTTGCAAATTCCTACATTGATTTTTATAAAACATTATTTACTTTTTTACTTTTAGGTCTCATAACTTTAAAAGCTCTCAAAATTGGTGTTAATTTGAAAAAAATATATGTGGCAAGATGGTTGGTTACTTTAATATTACGCTGCACAAATTTGGAGAAGTATATGAATTAATTTTTGGTACAACTCCGGTGGATATGTATAGTTTTTATATAATATTATTTTGAGTTTTGGTACATAAACCTCAAATGGGGGTTTTCTACACTAGACTTCTGCTTTGCTTGGCATAATAAGGGGTAATTTTCTTTATTTTGTAGTATAGTTTACAACCATCTGGTTCCTGAATTACCCTCGAGTACATGTATTACATGTGCTTATAAAATTGTAATATTAAATTTCTGCAAAAGTAGTATACATAACTGAAAGGCTAAGAAGTAGAATGTTCAAATAGAAGTATTCATTAAATATCTGAAAAAACCTTACAAAACTAAATATCTGATAGTCTAATTGTTATTTTATTACTATTTTGGTTGTAGGCATGATTTACATCCTTGACATTATTATACATAGGTGAATTGCCTGCTTCGCCGTTTTGCTTAGTAGACATTTGGAGTCTTTGACATTATGCCACTTGGACAACATGCAATTTTCATGTTAGGCATACTGCTACTGGGTTGATTTACCTACATGTTTGTTTTGATTTGCAGTCATTTACATATGGATGTAACATAATTTAAAAGGTGACATGAACAAAAAATAAATTCTACTAATAAAGATGAGCTCTTTTCAGATACTATGCTATCAGCACTTAAGAGTGAAATGCCATTACAAGACATGTTAAACCGAAACACTGGCTTGGTGAACCTTACAACTTGGCACATTCACAATTGTATTTTCAATATACTTAATGCAATTTTGAATTTAGTAAGTATATATGCATCAGGCACAACCATGGTCAGTGATCTACAACACAGCCGAAAGCCAGTACTGCATAGCCTTGGCACTGCAATTATACTAAATTATGTATATTATTTATATATAAGCATAAAGATAATGGACTCGAATGCCATACAATAACAGTATAGTTTTTCTTTTACATATTATATAATAGAAAATTGTAAATTGTTATTACAAAATGCACATACATTACCCACTCAAAAAATTACAACAGCCTCAGAAATCGATGTTTAAATTAATGATCAATGTCATTAGTTTATAATAGTTCTGTAGATAATTAAGGCAAGGGTCAACAAGGTGTGACTAAAGTCACCTGTTGTAATTATTATTTTCATGGGGACTATGGAATAATTTGGAGTTACTTAACAGACATTGCAATAGATTTTATATGACTAAGGAATATAAAAAAATATGTAGATAAGGATTTTGTTTTTACCCGACTTGATCTGATTCTAATATTTTTTATCTACATTATGTGCTATACAGTATATTATGTTTAAGTCGGTAAATTAGGCTAGTAGGAATGTATCATCTAGGGGTCATTGACCGAAGATTTATTCATTGCACAATTCGCGGGAATCTGACATTCCCGTAGGATAACGATAAAAGCATCTCACTAGCAAGTACATACGGTACTGTACTAAAACTATAGAGTAACCATCAATTAACATCTATTGTTTTAATTGTCAACATAAAAACCTCTAATTATGTTAATTTTGTTGTGATGAACTCAGCTGTGCAGGCGTTCTACATCGACGGATACAAAACTATGACGAAATTAACACATAGGAAACTTTTGTACTTACCAATAATGAATTTTCTTCCTTCAAATTACATTGGAAGTGCTGGGTTTGAGTGAAAAAAATATATTAGCACAATAGCTTTCGTAAATAATATTTTAATTGCAGATTTTTGAGATTGTCTTTTTATGTCAACTTTGCACAGTTTTTCTCCAGTTTAAATGTCCTAACTTAATATAACACGGTAAACTTCATACAAAGCACGTTATTATTAGTTACTGAATATCAAAATAGAAGATAAATCACGAAAATAAACGCAAAACACACAACAAGAACTACGCAACCACACAACGTCAAAGAAAAGTACCTACTCTCGCGTTTCGTTTCGTTCCACTGACAGTAAGTTCACTGTGTTGCAATGTGTCGGACTCGGACCGAAAAATTACGCAGGTGTCAGTGCTGCCAGAATCAATAAATATGAAAATCTTCATAACACATTGACCTCATCATAGAGCAACTCGGACCTCCCCGTTCCGGAGGGGAGTAGCGATATGATAATACCGTTCAAATAGTTCTAGCTTTTTTTGCGTGGGAAATGTTTACACAAATGCCTTTTCACCGTTTCATAGAATAATGAACTTACAAACTCAGATATTGAAAGCAGCCCTCTGCTTAGTTAATCATACAAGCTTGTCACTAACAAATTGATCATTATAAGTAGCTCGCTATTATGATATCGCATCGCATGACAATCTAATGACGCAGTATGTAGTATGAATAAGTAGCTGTTGAAACGTCTCTACCTCAATGACCAAGTAGTAGTTGCTGCGCATTGTTGTTGGTGATTAAAATAGCAACCAAAAGCATGTTGAGACATGCTCAGGGAGGGGTCTCGTAACTAAATTATATATCAAGATATTAGTGTTATATTTTTGAAGAAGAAAATTGAAAAATTATGATCATAATATCATTTTTCTCAATGATCATAAAGACGTTCATGGACTCTTGATATATTTTATAGCTTGATGGGCACGATACGAACAGCTGTGTTGTCAGAAATGAAAATTAAGGCGGAGGCGGTGGCAGTAGCGTCGAGCTCAGGACGCTTCTGATGCATTCTAAAACTTGTATGCATCTGAACAAGTACGCTTATATTTTTATAAAAGGTAAATAACTGTTTCAGACGACAAGCATCAGCTTTCGAACAAAAAAATATTTTTTAAAATCGGTTCACCCAGTCAAGAGTAATGAGGTAACAAACAAAAAAAACAGATGAATTGAGTACCTCCTCCTTTCTTGGAAGTCGGTCAAAAATAAGGTCAAGTACATATGTACATATTAAATATGACGAGTAAGATATAATATGCTGTTTTTGGATACATAAATTCGTCAAAAACGCATCCAGAGATAACTTTTTTTAGATTACCTGGAAACTGAAAGGTATAATACTATAAAATAATTTTACTTACTACGTAAGTAATAGTATATTATGTTACGATACAAGTGAGCTAAGTTGCTCATTATACACGAGGCTGTGGGTAAACCAGCCGAGTGTATAATGAGCAAGTTGCTCAAGAGTTTCATACGCACTTTTTAAACACCCTTCCGAGGAAAAAAATATATATTGCACAAACGCGATACAAACAACATACAAAAACTATGGGAAATAGCGCGCAAGTTTTTTTTTTCCGTGCGGCAAATGTATGGTGGTTGACTACATATACTTAGCCTTAAACCTCTTTGTTGATACAAATCTGTATTATCCGAATACTGTATAGATAATAATATTACCGTGGCAATGGTGAATGACACAGGAAAATAAAAAATAGATAATTTGTGGTAAGGCAGGTTTATTGTTGTATGGTATTTGAAATAACTGGTTTAATTCATAACTACCTACCTAAAAGTTTCATAAAAACGTACTTATGTGACTGACATGTTTACTTAACTCTGTCAAAAAATTTAAAAATGTTTCTTTTCTTTTAATTATTCATCGTTTCCAATTGATTCCTCGCTAACGTCAGAGTATTCATCTTTTAAACTATCATTTCTCTTCCTTCGCTTCTTATTTACTTGTCCAAGATCAAAGAGTCTACTTTTCGTGAGCACAGACTGAATGGTTTCCTGGGCTAGTATGGCCTGTTCAGATGATAACAACCGCAACTGGAAAGCAACATGCGTACCGAAAATATGAAACTCATCATTTCCTTGAAGGCTGCTCGTGCGTTTTCGGGTTTTTACGTTATTTTCTCGTCGGGCTCTTTTTCTTGTAGTTAGATTAGTAGTTGTGGAAGCTTCATCCTCTGTTTCTAAATCTCCAGATTGTTCTATGAAGTAAATTGCTTCCTTAGTCTCATCGCAGTCATCGTCATCGTCAGCTTCATCTTCGGATGTTGTTTTTTCATGCTGTTATATATAAAACGTTAATGTTAACAACAGATATTATGCCAAAATAGTAGGGACAATGAACCATATTATATAGCTTAGCATAGAATTAATACAGTGCCAGTCAACATTATACTGCTCTAGCTTTCGTCTTGCCCACGTGGATTTAGATTACATTGCGCTCCTCGGAAACTACCTAGTGAGTAAATCAGGATTTAAAGTAGCTACGATCTACATTAAACCAGAACCTAAAGATAATATAATACACCAAATTTTATCTAACTCTTTATCGAGAACAATTAGAAATTAATTCATGAAAGGACCGATCGTTTCTGCCGTGATATTGAAAGGTTTAATTGAGATCAGATCCAATCATAAAAGTTTCCAGACTTAATATAGCATAATTATCAATTTAGTTCGATACGCGGTAGCCAAAGTAGGAAGCTAAACTAGTCTACATACCTTTAATTTGGGTTTTCCACCTCTAAGTATGGTTTCATCGTCATATTTAATAAATGAGGCCATTTCGTTAAACCACGACAAAGTGGGCCGATACACCTTTCCGTCTTCTGACTCTGACTGCTTAGATTCTATAATTCTCTTCAAACTTATCATAAAAGTAGCTCTTAAACTTTTGATCCTCCTCTTCACTTCGGTTGGGGTTAGTTCTGGAATTGCCATGCGTGAAACTATATGTTTTATGGCCCGGCCGCGGCAAAACTTATCTCTATAATTTGGGTCATCGGTCTTCCAAAGGCATTCCTGCTCTTTATAAAGCTTGATAAATTTAGAATTCAATTGGTCGTTCCACTTTACTGTTGGCGCCATATTTCAAAAAGCGAACGTGCGTACTGGCTTGTGTTTACTGTCCCACTGTTTTCGCCTTGTTTGCCTGCCTGAGTAAGGCCAACGACGCATGCCAGCGCTATTGATTGGCCAGTCCCCGCCCCGCGCGCACACTACTTGCTCTCCGTTGCCCGTATATCAGTGAAGCGCGCGGTGCGTTGTTGCCCGACGAGCCAAGATACGAGGACAGTGAACGCGACAATAGTCATTATAATATAATCAATTCACTCTTTACTTCTTTTCTGTCATTTTGGACTCGGATTCTTTGTGCATTTGCCATATTCATATTTTTACGAACTAAAATGTTGTAGGTTTTATTCGCGGGAAATTCAAATATTAAAGAGTTTTGTTCTGATGCTAGACTTGCTTGTTGATTTAACTGTGGTACAGATTGTACTTTTTGACATTATGTTGCACCGCAGGTACACTTTTTAAACCACGCCTGGCTTGGTAAGGTTTGCGTTCTGCAGTTTTTAAGCTTGACGTACATTTCTTTACATGTTTATTCATAGATACAACCAACATTTATATATTTTTTAATTTATTGCCTAATTGTATCTGTTTTACCGTGTTATATATATTGCTATGATTAGTTTACTTTATTATTTTTATATTATTATAATGTGTAATGATGTGACCCACTTGGTGACTGTCGTATCATAAGTATAATACAAGACTATAATAATTGAATCTGTTATTGGCTGTAAGATATATATATAAGTTGTATCTATCTATAACAAGAGCTGTAGATTCTGTATGAATAAATGAAAAAAAAAACCTGTAATAAAAAATGTGTCTCAAATGCTCTCGCGGGTTGCAGTTGTCGCTCACCAACTTCTATGTGTGCACCAGTGTACGGTTACTCCACTAGCGGAAGCGGGGACTTAAGAATATTAAAAAAATTTCGCTGTAGCGCGCCGCTATGTTTCGTAAATATACGACGTTTTTACACACTTGGTTACATAAGGAAACCCGCGCGTGCTTCTATGGTTTCAAATATTCAAAATAAAGTTCTCTCAATCATTTATCAAAAAAAGGCGATTGCCGTGTGTTAGTCTCACAAATTAGTATCGCAAATAGTCCAATATAACTTGACCGATTTCAACAACTCTTTATTTATTTTGTTCGCCCCAGTACTGATGGGATATACTGTTATATCCCCAGTATTGAGGGATATAACAGAAAAATATAGTGTTAACAAGGGTGAATCCACCAGTTGTTTACATAAAAAATACCTAAAAATAGATCTAAGGTGTGACAACTATCAAAGTGACAGTTGATGTCATATTTTGATTTTGTATATCTTGGTTTCATATTCGGGCTAAATGTTATTAACTAGTAACATGACATGGGCTTGAAAGCTGTCAAAGTGACAATAAATGTTGTATTTTTCAATTTACATTTCTTGTTAAGCTACAAATGATGTCATTTGTAGCTTAACAAGAATTAGGTAGTTAAAAAACCGAAATGCAATTTTTTTATTTCGTGAAGTGTTTCATCCGTCCATTGAAATTAAAACTGTATGTTATATATGTAGGTATATGTATTTATGGAATCGTTTCTTATAGCCCTTCATTTTGATAGGTACTCCACTCATGGGTATGGGAGAAAAATATTTTTTCTCACGATGTAGCGTCTAAATCCCGTCACTTTGTTTTGTTTACTTTTTATATACCTAGTGTGACTCGCGCAATCAAGACGAATCTAACGACATATCACATTAAAGTCGGTCATGCTTTTTAGAAGTTATGGTGGACTAAGGAAACCCTGATAACATAACACTCTTTTATGGGCAGTCGTGTAAAAAAAACCTGAACGTTTTGGAAAGGAATCTGCCACTTTTCTTTATTAACGCGGCGGAAAACAAATTAAAAGTCTAATATTAAGAATTAGAATTATTTATTAGAACTAAGATTTCTCACAGGTCATATCATAGAATACTATGAAAGTATTAATGGTATATTATATAATTCTAATTATATAGGTAATATATATCTCAATAAATGATCAATTGGACTGTGTTTCACTGAATAGTAAGCCTTGGCGGGTAGCAGCGATTTAAGTTTTGTGATAAATGCGGTTACAGTACGCGAGTCTTTAATATTCTTGGGAACTACGTTAAGATGTTGTGTTTACACCCACAAAGTCTAACGTTTAGTCTGGACTTTTTGTGGCGTTTACCCGGCGCCTCAGTCAGGGCCGCCGTCTCGTTTGATAGTGATGGAGATCAGCACCCGTTGAGAACTGTTGTTGCTTGCAGTACGAACTAACAAAGTTTCAATTCAGGAACAGTCAGGGTGAAAAGCTTTGCATTGATTGTTAACTGCACTTATAAGCCATGTAAATATACCTATATGTATGCTATTTTTTATATATTTGTTTAGAAATTACACTAAAATACGTTTTATTTTAAAATGTTTTTATGAAATTTGATTATGTATTTGGACTACACCCGACTCTATTGTTTTATTCGTTCAACTCCATCCTAAGGTTGCCTGGTAGAGATCACTTTTAGTGATAAGGCCGCCCATTGTAACACTATGTTATTATAATTTAATGTGTAATCTTTTATATTTCTAAAGTGATGTAACAATAAAGAGTTTTCTATCTATCTATCTAAATAAAAAACACTGAATTTAATTTACTAACATGTTTCATTTAATAACAAAATGAAAGTCAATCCGTACAAAATGCGGTCAATATTATCGATCTCACGTAGTACAGAGTTTATCGATTCGGGGGTGGACTAGGGACCACAATAAAAAAATAGAGAAGTGTAAATAGATTTTATTCACATAAAAATTTAGGCACATATTCTTCTTAGGCTAGATTCTACCAACCAACCATAACAAGAGTATTAACTATAGTAATAGTTGTACCAGGAAGATATTACCTGATCGAATATAAGCCTATACATAGTAATGGTCTAACTTACCTATATACATAATTAACAATACACTTATAATAATAACAATACAACTTTTTAGGGACTAGAACACAATAATAAAAATACATAAGGACAACAATATTCACAAATTTAATTGTCACTTATACGATTAGCTTAGCTTAAAATAATAATTATAATTTTTCTACCTAAGTAAATTCTCTTTCAATTATGAGTAGGTCACGCCAAAATATTATTAAAGATTTATGTACATAATTGCTCAATCATTATCACTAAGTAGGTACGCACTAACCATTGTGATCTTTCTCAAAGAGCTTATATTAGTAGGTAACTATATAATAAAAAAATACTGATGTGTGTAGCAGCTTGTAAGAATTACCCTAAGTTGTAGTATATTTATGTAAAACTGAGCTTTTTAAAATCTATATAAGGTAAAAACATGCTTTGTTGCATGCATGTTGAGTCGGGTCAACAAATTCTTAATTGTTAGGTTTGTAAGCTTAACATTTAAACAAGAAGTATAATACATCAGTAATCGCCGTTTTGAGTCGGAAGGTGGGTGTATTTACAAAAACATATGTCAAGTACCCAATAAATATGTATAAGAAAATTCATAACGCATATTTTATAAACTCGTACACACTTACGCTCTTAAAATCACTAACATCAACAGCCTGTTACCATGTAGGTACAGTCTTTTCGACCAGCAACTTGGCTCACTTTACCTCCATTTCATATTTTCTCCATATTGTTTCATTCTCTAATTTCAATAGGGTGAGTAGATTTCATGTTCAACTTTTCTACGAGGACTTCTTCACGTCCTTGAGTGGGAGTGTTTCGTCATCATAATCTATCCTGCCGATAAGCACAGGCTCGGCTCCTTTATCTTCGTGAGCCCCTGAGTTATCGTCAGGAAGCTCACGTTTCTCCAGCTCTTCAGCAAGCCGGTTGAAAAGCTCCCTAGAAACAAACAAAAAAAAATTAAGCTTATCAAATAATGGGATAAATAAATCTTCACTCATAAGGGGGTAGGTAAACAAAAAAATCTTATGAGACTTTAAGCACAGCAGCGTCAAAAATATTATAGGTGTGTCTACCTACATAAATGATAGATTTAATCAGGAGTTTTGAGATGAAGGGTGTGAATTCTGTCCAAATTTGATTTTACCTATCTCTCTAAATGAGATATTTGAAATTGAAATGACTTCCGTACAATGTCAATTTGTTACTTACTATACCTATTCAGCGAAGCTGCCAACCAGCTTCGCTGAGAGCTATAGTATAGTCATTATACGAGCTTTCGCTGGATAATAATTAAGCTGATAGATGAATGAATGAAATATAATTTATTTGACAGAGTAGGTAATAATAATAATACATGACATATGACATCTACAAATATAATTATATACATTAAGACAACATTTTAGAAAATATACATTAGGTGATTAGTTATTAGTAGTAAACCATGACGTGTTAAATTGGACTCATCTCAGCATGATGCCGAGTGTCCTAGACATTAGACGCTGGTTTTCAGATGAACCCAACAAGCGGTCGGCACTAATTTAAAACTAGACTAGATATTCCCACTCGTATGGAATAGCCTAACTTCGACAAATTCTTAATCCTTCTGATGCAGTGGCATAAGTATATATACCTAATGATACACATCCAAACTACGAATGCTTGATTTCTGAAGATTAAATCTACCTCTCGCAAGACATTTTAGTAATAGCCCGGAGTCTACAATAGATACAGTAGACTCGCCCATAATTTTGCAACAAACTCCCGAATCGAGGACAATAACCCCCAACAATACCTGGGTGTAGTAGAACTATGCCTGATATCTATATAGATAATGTGACGTGCGCATATAGAGCTGTTGTCGGTCGATGTATGAAAAGCAAGTGGCCCTGACGGAATTCCAGCTCTGGCACAAATCTAATGCGTAAACAGGGCTCACTGGATGGTTTTCTTCTCAGAAAAGCTGTTTTTAGTAATATACCACACCATTTCGCGTTATTAGGGTATTAAGATGGTAAAGAGTCCTGAGCTGTAAACACAATTAGCAGCAGCATCCGCTTGTGCCGTAGTAGGTAGTGGTATGCTGCCCCACCTTTACGCATTTTTTCCTTTAGTAGCTTTTTGTGACATCTAGCAGGACGATGGGAAACAACCCTAATACTCTTAAGCATAATGATGAGTACACTCACTGGAACACAAATCCGTGCATATTCTTCGCCAGATAATACAGGAACAGCCAGTCCCCGAACTGACACCCGTTCACCACCCGGATGACGTTGTAAGGGTTGAACTTCCCGGAGTTGACCTTCCGGAACATCAGCTCGTTGAAGCGCAGCGACCGTCGGTAAAGGAAGTAGGATGCTATACGCCAGATTACAGCTGAAAGGAAGTTAGGAAAGTTAGTCATTAATAAAAAAAAATATATGCGCAATAACGGCTGCTTGCTAAGCATTCTTTTATCCGCTTTTTCTTCGTTTTTTCCGTGTTATGTAAGTTAGTAAATATGTCCGTACTTCAAGACCTATTAAAATGTTGTGAAGTCATATAGTGAAAATTAGACATAAACCGTGATTTCTTTGTTAACTGTTTTTGACATTATGCAGAAAAACATCTAGTATACTACCATTATTATGTTAGATGGTCATCTCCCCGCCATAGTCATCACGTGTCGTCTTTTACTGGTTAAGTTAACTATTCTGGAGAATGTGGCATGGTGGCAGGGCATTATGCGAATACCCGTCTGGCGAGATACCGCCGTCAAGTAGATAGACGATTGCCAAAGACCTAGTAGTGTGTTTAGGTAGCTGCCTTGAGAGCCTGTTAGAGAGAAAAATTTTAGTGTAGTCGAAGATGGTGCCTATTTTTTGGCTCAACCTAGATGCTCAACTCCCATGCAGGGAACCTCACGCTATCAACAGGACTCAAAGCGAATTATTTCTTTTTCCAACTCACCTATCGTAGAAACAATGAAAAGGAACAGGAACCAGAACCAGAGGACCACGTAAATCTTCTCGTGGATAATGTTAAGCGCCATCACACAGAGCGCGTCGTGTTGCTGTATTGACCCGCTCGGACCGTACTTGTGGAAGATGCACTTTGTCACCTGGATATAAAAGGTCAAAGGTTTTATGAAAGTGCTGCCAGGTAAAGATATTGAAGGTATATAAAATATTAGCGAAGGTCGACACTAGCAGATGTAAATTATCTGTAATTGCTCAAATTCAAATTCAAATTCAAAATCATTTATTCAATTTAGGCGTCTACGACGCTCTTATGAAGGTCAATTACAAATTTTAATATTGAAATATTCTACATTGTACTGCCACGTTCAGCAAAAAAAGTTTATAGAGCCACTGCGAGAAGAACGGGCAAGAAACTCGGGGCCATTCTTTTAAACGTCTTTTTACAATGTGTTATAATTATAAACAATATAATACAATTATTACAATATTTGTTTAAATTACGTAGGAGACATGTGATGGCTTGGCAGAGGTGGAATTTTCCAAGCATTTTTGTCGTTTAAGTAATCACAAACTGTGTAGTAGGATTTCTTCATCAAAATATTTTTCACGTGCAATTTGAATTTTCCTTCTGTGAGCATTGTAATATGTTCGGGAATTTTATTATAAAACCGCACACAATTATAAGCTGATAAGGTAACTTGTGAGCATTAACTCACCAATCACTGAAGTACGTCTTAACAGGATAAGCCTATTGGATGGAAGGTTCTCGAAGATAACAGCCGGAACACTAGTATGCGGTCTGTGACCGAGCCGGAACACAGCGTTGGGGGGATTTGCTACAGATTTTCTATACTACCCAAGCTTTCGCCAAGGTGAACTGGAGAACCAGTTTCCAAATCTATTTTTAGACTCAACCAAAATCTTCGACCAACATCATCAAAAAACAAAGGCTAACAGAAAAAGTCAAATCTTAAAATAAATTATATAATTATTCATAGAAAGAGTATCAGGTCCCACCTTTGGAAATACAGTTTCTAGTGGATCAGCTATACCATCCCAGTTGTCATAGCCTATGACCCTGGTCCCCAGATCCATGAAGTGGCCGTTGAGGAAGATGTTGACGATCCATATCTGCAGCATGACGTGCAGCATGTTCGTGATCTCCATTGCCACCAACCACGTCGACCAAGTTCTGGTGATACGCAATCTGGAAAATATTAATTAAAGTAAAATCTCAACTGTACTCTATATAAAAAAAAACCTTAATGTTTTATGGTGTGGTCTTCCAAAAAGTACACTTAATTAGGCCTGCATGCGTTCTGCGTTAGCATTTTTTATATACTCGGATCAATTAATAGTCTTTGGTCGAGTGGATAAAAACATCGCTTTGGAATTTTGAGGACCTGAGTTCTATCCACGTCGTTCTGACCCTTAATTTTCAGCAGCAGTCCAGTCTAGAACTGCGCTCAAAGTGATAGGTCTGGAAATATGGTAGTATATGCAGTGTATGGCCTAAGTCATTGTTAGGCCTAATATAGGCTGTCATATAATTATGATCATAGTTAAAACTGTGACTCCACCGAAACAAAAGTTAGCCACTTCAAAAATATACACCAAACAAAATTTCGCAATTTTTTTTCACCAACACATGTTGAAAACACAAAAATTGAGCAGTTGTTGTAAGTTCTTTACAACTGAGTGCTATCACTCTAGGTAACAAAAAATCACAAAGATAACGTTAATAGGTACCTCAGAATGATATCTTTTCTAATGGAATCCAATTTCTTTTCAAGGGTTTTCTTCGATGGTACAGTTCCCGTACCGAAGTTCAAATCGTCGTCTTTTAAAGCTAGTGTGGCGTACTGCAGACCATCCACTAACATTCTTATTCGTCCACCTGCAAAAAACGACGCAGGTAACTATATCGGTATTATATATCACAAGGCCAATATGTAGCTTTATCTATGAGACCTGAGAAGGATCTGGTTTGGCTAAATGTCTGATAATATGTATTGATATAATAATGTCTAAAGCTAACGTTAAACAAATATCTTGATTCAATATAGATGTTATAGGGTAATGATGGTGGATATTTTAGGCCCTCAATGATTCAGTATGTAACAAAATTTCTGCTTACTGATAATTTTGATTTGATAGCAGGTTTACCTACCTTATTCGAAAAGGACTAAAGTAGATGTGATTCACATTGTGTAATATTGGTGCTACTATCATATGACTAGCTATAAAATAGATTGTAAGTTTAGAATAATTCCAAATGACAAATTGTCCAAAAGTTCTACCTATGTAAAAAATGGCCCACTGAATCAAGATTCTCATAGTTATTTAAATTATACAGAGTAAGTACCTTCCTTCTTCTTCCAGATGTAATGCGGCATGTAGAAGCATATGGATTGGATGAATAGAACAAAAGGCACCCACTGGTAGTACGTGTGAGTCAGAGTCTGGTCGGAATCTGAGAGAGGACCAACTCCTGGATGCGGGAGGAACCCAGACTGGAGAAGACTCTCGTTGTAGTGTCGAACCTGAAGATGAAAATCTCATAAGTTTTATACCTTCTCCTCTAATGGCTGGTGTTTCCAATCGTCAGAATTTTTTCAAGTGTAGTTTTTCAAGTTACCTGTCTAGCCCCTCAAGTATAAAATCTGTTACCGTGTGTGTTGCGGCAGCTGTGTTTAAGGACCATTAATTCTAGTTTCAGTAATTCTAATCTGGACTTCATCATCACTTACCAACAGATGAGAAAGTAGTTAAAGGCTAAAATCTCACCTAAAGAAACAATTTACAATTAGCTAGCTCACGTTGCATATGTATTAAAACTTTTTGATGCAATGAAACTGCTAAAAATATATTAATTGAATTGCTCGCTTCCATTTCTCCCTGTGGGAGTCCTAAGACGTGACGAAGGAAAAATACCGAAAATTCTTTTGAAGAACCGCCATCTACCACTGAGATCCCGAAGACGCCTGCAAAGCGTGGGAATAATGCAAGCCAGGTAATGGAGGAGGCATTGGTGCAACGTCATGGATTTATATACTCGGAGCTCTCTTTCTGATCTCCTATTACGAAAACCGAACGGAAAACGATGAAGAGATGAAAACGCTGAAGATACTTCGCTTCATATACCTATAAACTTACAATGGTAAACGTGGCCATGAAGAAGCAGTATGTCTGTATCACGTGATCTGGCACCCCCTGATCCGAGATGCACTTGATGTGGTCTCCGAAGTATTCCCTGGCGCAGACGAGGATCACGAAGGCTAGCAGCATGGTAACTGTGAGCTGGTAGTGGAGCTTGAAAGCCATGTTTTCGATCACTGGCTTGGTGAAGTTGAACCGCATGCGCGGCGTCAACGTGGTCAGAGTCGCCGCCAACATGTTGGTGTTGTTTTATTTCTGAAATAGTTATAATGATTCAAACATTGTATTTTTTGCATTAACGCCTTCTAAGCGAATAAGCATACAAACTACTGTGAGTGTATGTCATAACTCAATTTTATAATTTCGTCTTAAGTTCCCTGAAGATGGTTAAAAGATCGGAACGTAACGATAGACCGGCTATAGGGACTGATGGTTGCAGGTTCGATTCCCGCTCCTAGTAAGAACCAAACCTTTCGTTGTAATTTTGTAAGATATATAGTGATAACAATATCAAGATATTTTGAAGTTGTGGTAGAGATGACAGGATTGCTTGCAGGTATGCGAAGATGAAGATGCCCGCCATTGCGAAGATCCAGATGCAGGAATCAAAGCCATGAACATTTTGTTGTCTAAATATTTGTCAAGTTTGAATTTTTCTCGATCGAGCACTAGATGAGCCTAGACCTGATGAAAGCTTCGTTCAGAAGCGAAACATCTTCTGATTAGGCTACGTGGCGTTAACGAATTCACTTCGGTTTATCAGGAAAATTAGGCGGAATCGTCACAGGAAATATATTTTTATATTTTTGAATTATTCTCATGAAATATTAATAAAATATATTTTTTAAATCATTGTTATTATTAATTACGAATAAAAAAGTAAAGTGACGCCTGAATCTGTTTTATTATTATTTAAAATATTGGTCTCAGCCTATACATTCAATCTCAGAAATATTCTATTCAAAATGGAAAACAGTAAAGTACAAGAGATTATGTCGTCCATTCAATATATCTAAATAGCAGCTGACACGATTGTAAACCACACGTTTTACCGATTTTATGATCAAAACCCTGACATACATAATCACAAAGAAACAAATAAATTAAAAGACGATAACACTAAAGCAAATATATTGTAAATGTATTACAAAATGACTAGTAAAGTAACCCACAAATGAGACATAACTCAAATAAAGTTATTTTTTATCAGTTTACTACTAGGTCAACGAACACGACACGAGCTAAATAAATAAATATCTGTTTATTAAACATTTACTATCTGTTAGTCCAATCAAAGAGGAAGCCAGTAACCATACTCGGTAATAATAATGAAGCAGGGATGACTCAGTGGCATTGGCTATGGACTGCCGCGCAGCAGGTCCATGGTTCGAATCCCGCCGCGGGCTTGAGCTTCACCGCATGGTGGAAGGGCATTTTGCGTATGCCCGCCTGGCTAGCGACCACCCTCAAGTTGAAAATCTGTCGCCAAGCACCTAACGGTGTGTTCCGGCAGCTGTCCTTGAGAGCCAGTCATTCTAGGTTAAGCCTGTTAACACCTTCGACCACATCATCGATTACCATCACGTGAGATTGTGGTCAAAGGCTTACCTATAAACAATAAAAAAAAAAAAAAACTTTGGTGACAGTTTCTTTGGCAATACCGTCAGAAGTAGCTCCTTCCACATTTAGCAGGTCTAAGAAAAAGATCTAACGCTTAGATGTACCACACACTATGCGAATTCGCATACCGTTAAATGTGAATGGAATTCTATCTGTCAATTAGACTTGAAAGAGATTCCTGGCGATGACGACTAGTGCGGTGGTAAAATCATGACATCAGCATTTAAATTAGGAATTAATTAATTGTACTGACTGAGTGAGTGAATGAGTAATAATAATAATAAATAGTAATAATAATCAATGAGTCGGCTATGACTTATAGGTTGTTTAAATGCTTTTATTGTAGTAGCTGTAGTGTTGTATATAGTTCGTAGTGTTTTTTTTTAATAAAGGCATACCGCGGGTAAAACAAAATTAATGGCACTAAGATTTCAATTGATTCAATGGTTGTTACGATAATATCGAGTTAACGTTAATTCATCCCTATGCTTCAAACACTTGCGTGATAGTGGTTTCAAGCAGACGGGTAGTCTATTAATATTGCTGCAAATCCGAAGATTTGAAACCGTTCATTATCATGGAATGGAACTGCATATAAATGAAACCTTTGTACCTACCTCGTGGGGTGCCGGGTTAGAATTGCACCTCTCCATATCATCCCGTGGGTGTCGTAAGAAGCGACTAAGGGAAAAATACTGGAAGGTGGGCAGCAGCGCCTTCTAAAGAACTGCCAACTTACACCGCGATCCCCTAGACGCCTGCCAAGCGTGGGGATTGTGGCAAATACACCCTTAATAGGGGAGGCTGTGTTCAGCAGTGGACGATCCGGCTGTTACAGTACCTACCTCGAGTAGATAAGTGATAATGCAGCCATGAATAAAAAATCGGTGTTTATTCATAAAGTATGGCTACTGCCCGGTTAGAAAAGCATTTCCATCTGTTCCCGAGAATCGCAAAACAGCGACTTGTATTTTTTTATCTTTTCATATTCCACTTCTGCCAGGCTCATGCTAGTCGCCTATGTGATATAATAGGCATATATAATAGTATAATAGTAATAAGACATAAGTTAGAAATCGTAAAGACATTTAAAATGATTGTCGATTTTTTAGCCCGTTCTACTGGCAGAGATTCTAAACCCTATTTACAGAACTTGCTAGAATTATTTAATAATAAAATGTTGTAATTCACCTTCTATCATTTTTAAATTGAATACATTATTTTGACTCTCACTTTGAGTGAGAGTGACTCATTGATACTTACTTGATTCCTAATTCATCTACATAATTGCCTAATGATGATGCGTAATTGTGATGATTGAATTTTCAAATTGCAACATATTGGCCGATTGCGTGTTATCTAGGTGCCATGTAACAATAAGTGGATTTACAAGGATAATGAAGATACTGACTGTTATATAAGGCTACATAAATGGAACAATTCCACTCAAATTGTTAAACTGAGCATTGGTACCGTTCACAAAATATACTAATTAAAAATCGAATTAATTATTATTTTACTTTCTGTAAAAACTATTCTGGATATAAATAAATTACAGCTTTTTTTACAATCAGTACTTTTTACTGCCAATTGCCAGGGACGAGGGAAAGTTGACGGCGCCATGGTTTAAAAGTAACACTACATAATATGTCATCTTCTCATATAGCTTTATCTCACAACGCAAAATAAACTTCAGTATTTTATACTAAGTTTTGGCATCGGTTTTAGGGCCTACCACCTGCGTGACCTAACTCTCTTTGGGAATGTTCTTGTTGGTAGTTTGTGTCTGCTACCTTACGGTCAATAAGCGTTGAGCTATGAGGTATTGCAGTGCCTTGTACTGCAACTTATGTGGAGAAACACCCTACTCAAGCCTGAGTGAGAGGGGCATGCTGCTCATTCGGCGCATTTTCCCTTAGTCGTCTCTAACAAAATCCAAGGAGTACATGAGACAGTTTCCTGCTAAAGGTGGAACTGTGCCTCTGTATTTTATAGTAATATACAATATTATAAATGTAAAAGTTTGTGAGTGAGTGTGTATTTTGAAGTGAAATTCTTGTGAGTTTCACACATTATTAAATGTTATACACTAACTGGCAAAGAGTGAGTGTGTATGTTTGTGACTCCCTGACGCTGATTTTTTTTAAACCTGATACGTAAGCTTTTTCCCACTATCTCACCTGATGGTACGTGATGATGTGGTCGAAGATGTAGTTCAGGCTAGCCTAGAATTACTGGCTCTCAAGGACACAACTTTTGGTGCTTGACGACAGATTTTCTACGTGGTAGCTAGCCAGGCGGGTATTCGCAAAATGCCCTACCACCATACTTTAACGACTGCAATCCTAAAACATCAACCGGGATCGACGGCTCAAAGTGCCCCCCGAAGCACACGCACGCCTAGTAGTAATGCTACAAGCGGTCACCCAACCAAGTCATGACCGCGGTGCACGTTGCTCAAACTGCGCTACGAGCGCTTCTAATATGTAATACAATAACGCATAAAATATAGTCTATAGTCTGCGCCTACTAAAGCCTTCTAAAATTCTGGTAATGGAGATTTCAGCTTGTATTTTAAAAAGATCGTGCGCCATGATGATTTTATTCAGTTTGACACATCTAATTTTCAGTTCAGCTTCGTAAAATGTAATAACTAAATTAAGATTAAAGTGTGATGGGATAAACAGGTATTCTTAATAAGAATCCTTATAATTCTTCTCATTTTCATACCCATTTACATCCATAATGGTCCATTAGAAACTCCTGTATAAAAACGTCGATTACCTATATATCTCTTGAATTAAAGGCAGAGATTTGTATTAACAAACGCTTCTCTACAAAAACTATATTTTTAAGCGTGTGCAATAAAATACCAAATTGTTATTGACACTTCTAAGCCATGTAACTCTAGGCTATAGAATTTTACATTCAGAGAATGCATACTAAAATTGACACCCCTAACCATAACTTATATTTATATGTATATAAAGATCCCCTGTTTAAGTTTGTTAGACATTTATGCACTTTATTAAATAGCTCGTCGAATGCAAGACAGACTTACCAATCGAATAATCTTGATACTATCACCTGTCCGCCGCACCTTTATTACTAAGTCGAAATTAAAACACGAAAAAACCAATCATTATAGTGAACAAGGCACATAACGACGTGCGAGCCGCACTTGTGTCGAGTACTGAATATGTCACCAACATATCTTGTAGATAACGATAAGATGTGATAAGTTACGATAAATTGCGATAAAGACTAATTCGTCAATTTATTGAAGAACAAAAAGTAAATGCGCTTTCTATGATGCATGGTGCGAAACAACGTGAGTCAGATTGTTTTGTAGAAAATTATGATTTACTAGACAAACAAGACCGGATATCGAATTACATTCCTTGAAATTATAATTTTGTCATTGTCAATAAACTTGATATACTTCGCACATTTGATTCGCACATACCGAGATTTTCTCACCGCAGATGAATTATATTATGAGATGGCTGTCAAGGTACATAGACAACTGGCTACTGATGTAAGCATATGTAGCCGCACAGTCGATGGCTTAGGAATATAAGGAGTGCTCTGTGTCCTCCTGTTGAATGATCATAAAAGGCGAGAGAAGGTGGCCTTTGTTTCTCCATACAAATGTACTTTTCATCCCACTATCTCGGAAAGAGTATTTTTAATCTTCAATATCTGAGTGGAAAAGCCGTTTTTATTTTCTAGAGGATAAAGTAAATTGAATTTAGAACATCGTGTGCACTAAGTTTGTGAATTAAAAAAAAACATTAAACCTATTTACTGCTACCTCTATGGTGCCGAATATATCATACAACTTTTTTTTAATTTGTTAAAAACTCAGACTCGGAACCTTCTTGGTGTTCTTTTTTCAATTTGCTTTGTATCATTTCCTCGCTGAGGTGGAATGAAAAGTTACGTGTTACACTCGAGTGCAAAGATTTTTCACCTCGTGCTCTTTTGATTCCCTCGCTAACGCTCAGGATTCTAATTTTGAAAAGAGATAAATTTTACAATCCTTCGCTTGCTCGGTCATCAAAATTGAACACGCGGTTAAAAAGCAACTTTGCACTCTTGTATAACAAATAACTATTATTCTCTAATTTCCGTCGTGGATAATGCCTCTAGCTAGAGCAATCACATTTATGCGTAAAGTCTATGCCTGCTGTAACCACGTCCCTGTCATTCCCTTTTCTTCAGCAACTAATTATTACGAGATAACTAATAATTATGGCCCTGAAAAATCACTGCATGACCTTTAAGTACCGTATTAGCTCAATGTAATAATGCTCCATTTTACCGCCATGAATAGAAGATCACCAAACAAATTTTAAAAGATTTTAATATACAAGAAAATAATAGGAGCCTTCTATATTCTATATACTCTTTCTCTGAGCACCATTCCCAGTCTTGGCTGCTTAATCGGATTGGATGAATGGATCGCCTTCCGAAAGGCTTTCGATTGCCTCAGGTGACAAGCGTCTTTGGTGGATCTTCGGATAAGCGTGTGGTACGGACTGTCTGTCGATACAATGTCTTCAGGGTAAAACACTGCCGTGAGAATTAACGCTCAATTGACACTCAAGAACTTTATAAAGTATTCAAATGTTTGTGGAAATGATGGCAAGAAAAGTGGTGTGGGAGTAGTGAATGATATATTGATGATAGTAGCACGTATACATCTGGTAGTAGTACGAGGAATAAGAAAAAAAATTACTAAAAAAATTTAACTGTCTTCAATACTCAAAAGTGTGAAATAAAATAACATTTTGAAGTCGGTACCATGATAGGTCAAAAGTACCTGTTATCACAATATTATGCGCATGACTTCGACAAGTTATTTCACACTTTTGAGTATTGAAGTCGGTTTAATTTTTTGGTTAAAAATTTTTTCATTCTTTTTATTGACCCTTGCTACTTACGGGATCGATTGTTATTCACTGTCAACGACTATATCACCAGGAAAATATTTTTCAGGTATTGGAGTGTAACTCAAAAACGGCTTGACTGATTTTGATGAAATTTAAATGGGACCAAACGACCAGTATCAGCTTTAAAATAAAAAAGAAATATCAAAAATGGTTCACCCAGTCAAATGTTCTGAGGTAACAAACATAAAAAAATACAGATGAATTCAGAACCTCCTACTTTTTTGAAGTCGGTTAAGAAGTAAGAGCTCTCATTTGATAAACCTTGTCCAACGCAGGTATTCTGTATTCTCTGTAGTGCAGGTGTCAGAGAAATTAAAAACAGAATAAAAGAACGATTATTTATTATTATTAATACTAACGAATTCCCTATATTATCATTGGTATGGCACACGGTTCATGAAGATGGAGCCAGCCCCTCCCCACGGCTACATCATCGATACTCGAACTATCGCTGGAGAACTACACAGTATAATACTTATATTATGTAATGTTACGACTTATGATACTTTTTATCTACTTATCTCTATTTAATATTTATTTATTACTTCAGAAATATACATAATAATAATAAAAATAACATCCGGCCGTTCCAGATAATCTTACTAGTATTTAAGTAAGAATACTTTTTTTTCCTAGTATAAGTATATCAACTGACTATACCTAAGACGCCTGCCAAGCATGGGGATTAAGGCAAACCGCCCCTTAATGGGGCAGCCTGTGTTCAGCAGTGGACAATCTGGCTGATACAGTATATCTACTTATGTACTAGACAATTCAAGCAAGAAGTAAGACTGCCTGGTTTAGTTTCCCCATTATATCTTTTAGCATATTAGATCCGAAATTCGAAACATGGAATTCCAATTCCAATTCCATGAACATTGCAGAAACATGTTATTGCAATTCCAATTCCATTCCTTGTTTCTGAAGCACAATATTTCTACGTAATTAGGTAAATATTTGAGATGATGATTGTTCTAGTAGGAATTAATTTACTTTCTTTTTATCCAAAATTCATTTAAACACGGTTTTTCTAAAATTTGTTAAAATATATCAGGTAATGGTTAAGATGATAAAAACAAATTAACTCTTCTCATACATAATATGTAAAAAAACAAAGTTAATTTTGGTACCATTTATTCTTATGAATATTAGGTACCTATCTAGTAATTGAAAAACCCGGTTTTAGTCTAAAAGATAATTAATTATCTTTCTATATCTGAATTCAGCAGTGGACAATCTGGCTGATACAGTATATCTACTTATGTACTAGACAATTCAAGCAAGAAGTAAGACTGCCTGGTTTAGTTTCCCCATTATATCTTTTAGCATATTAGATCCGAAATTCGAAACATGGAATTCCAATTCCAATTCCATGAACATTGCAGAAACATGTTATTGCAATTCCAATTCCATTCCTTGTTTCTGAAGCACAATATTTCTACGTAATTAGGTAAATATTTGAGATGATGATTGTTCTAGTAGGAATTAATTTACTTTCTTTTTATCCAAAATTCATTTAAACACGGTTTTTCTAAAATTTGTTAAAATATATCAGGTAATGGTTAAGATGATAAAAACAAATTAACTCTTCTCATACATAATATGTAAAAAAACAAAGTTAATTTTGGTACCATTTATTCTTATGAATATTAGGTACCTATCTAGTAATTGAAAAACCCGGTTTTAGTCTAAAAGATAATTAATTATCTTTCTATATCTGAATTCTGAATATGTTCGCCACTTGTTATATGGGACCAACACATCTATCAACCAAGACAGTCTGCCCCTTCGGTGGCGTGCTTCATGGAATTTTATATACTTAATTAAACTATTATTTTTAATTCGGTACAGACCTGGTCATTCATTAGGGCGCGCCATTATTGATACGCATTTACACTACGTCTTAACCTACGGAGCTGATTCAAATACTGACGTCTGAGCACACATTTTCATGATCCGATTTTCACAAGTTCATAAAAAAATAACAAATAAAACGACTTCAAACAGAAAATATTCTAAGCCTAAAATGCACTAAAAATTAAAAAAACCAAAACATCGTATACAGTATTTTGTTATTTTTTTTTATCGACTAGTGAACATGTATGTATTTTGTCGACATGTATTTTTATCGACTAGTGACAACATCTTCAATATAGTCGAAGCTAATTAAATACGCATTATTAGGGATAACTCAACTCGTCAGATTTTATTATGGGACCACTTGACAAGCACCAGCTTTTGCATATAAAATAAATAATAAAAATTGATACACCCTGTAAAAATTACAAGGTAACTCACACAAAAAGTATACAGTAGAATTGAGAACATCCATATTTTTTTAAGTCGTTTAACAATACAATTTACATTTATTTAAGTATTTGTTGAACCTTCTTTATTTTTTGGGAAGTCTACTAAAAAATGAGTTACTTATGAAACTGAAACAAGGTACATATAGGTATACCTCGTAGAACCTACTAATTATTTATTATTATGTAACACATATATCTTTAATCCACTGTAAACATAATTGGAGGCACCTCACTAAAATCTGTCCATCATACATGTCACTTGGTTGCAAACAAAAATGTATTCTAGGCCCTCAGGCAGCAGGATATAGGGATAAACTACTTTCGTCCAGGTGACTTCTCATGGTACACAGAATTTTGATATATACTTGAAAATTGGAGCCGTGGAACTAGATTAACTTATTTTTTTATGGGATTATGACGCATCAAGCACCAGGCCCACCTGATGTTAAGTGGACCAATTTTTGCCCATAACAGATGCTGCGCCCGTCACCCTGAGGCATACAGTTATTAAGTCTCATGTGCCTCTAATTTTACTGGCTCTCAAGGACTGCTGTCGAAATGCACTAGGTGCTTGGCAACAGATTTTCTACTTGAGGGTGGTAGCTGTTGTGCTAACGGTGGGGATCGAGTCATGTACCTGCGGCACGAAAGTCCATAGGTATTACTGCTCGGCCATCATTGCTCCAATACCATTTACTAAAAGACCAGCAATGGCTTGCCAATTCTCACAAAGTAGAAAGCCAATAACGGAGTTAATGAGTGACTTGTTTTATATTTTAAGTATTATAAAGGCTTCTTCTCTTCCTTGCTCGACAACATCTCGTTGTTATATGCAAGCTTAGAGGAAGATACTGACGCTTCTTTTTGGCAGTATTCGTACTGCGGCAGCTCACGGTTTTCCATTTCTTCGGCTAACCGCTGGAACAGCGCCCTGCAGTAAGAAATATTCATTAATTTAGTCAACATCCATGAGTCAACATCAACATGCCTTTTTACGGATCCCTACGCTTGCCTGGCAGGCGTCTTAGGGGTCGCAGGGTAAGATGGCACTGATGCCTACCTGATATTTTTCTCCACATCGCCTATATGGACTCCCGCTGGAAGATATTCCCATATCATCCCGGGTTCAATTCTAGCCCGGCATGACACTGGAGCACAAAATATGCTAATGTAAGTGCTATGAGTAGTAATTATAATTTTTGTAATTTTATTTACATGGCTATTAAAAAAATAACTCTTTAATCGAAAACTTGAAAACATAATTAAATTATTTGTCATATATGTATTTTACAATGTAGATAAATTCAGTATTAAGACGTATGTGTTTACTCTAGGGTCATGTAAAAAGAAAATTATTAAATTAAATCGTCGCACTTATTGAATGCATGAGTTCCAAATTTATCAAATAATTTGATTGTTTTCATAATACTAATTTTCCCAACCAATAAATAATATAAACACGTACTAAGCGACCAGGGTTTCCATTTAAGCAAAGAATGTCTGTATGAAGAGTCCCTGCTCTTTTATTATATAGATATGTCAAATGTTTAAACTTGGAGTCTCTATTGAGTGTGAAAAAATATGAACGAGGGTGTGTTTGTTTGAGTATAAAGGGGTGTGAAGGTGTGTGTCTGTGTACGAAGGTTGAATTGTTAATGAACCTTATTGAAGTAGCATTTCAGTTTCGTCATAGGTAAGCGGTGCTAGTATAACCTTTCTCGTCATGAACCACTATTCTTACTGCAATTCAGTTATATAAATTCTGGATTCATGCATCCTCTTAGCGGATTGATTTTAAAGCGTTCGTAGAGGTGCTTGCCTATTCCTTTACTGGGATGAATGACCGCTAGAGGCATATGCTGATGTTGTCCAACCAGAAAAAAATAAAATAAAACTCACTCAAATAATGATTTGGACATATTCTTAGCTAAGTAGTATAGGAACAGCCAGTCTGCGAACCCGCATGCGCTGACCACTTGGGCGACCTGGCCGGGATGTAACTTGCACCTGTTGGCCCCATGGAACATCAGCACGGTGAACCGGGGGACGTAGCAGTAGAGGAAGAATGTTGCTATGCGCCAAATCACAGCTGTAACGTAAGAATGAGTGAGTTGTGCGAAAGCAAAAAAAAATTAAAAAGATATTTTTTTTATGTTATCGTGACGGAACAATCTCGAGGCCCACCTGATGATAAACGGACTAACCTCTGCCTATACCATTTGCATTTCTCACTAGTCACGAATTGCACTGCGCTCGTCACCTTGAGACATAGTTGTTGAGTAAGTGCCTGTAATTTCACTGGCTCTCAAGAGACGCTGCCGGAGGGCGGTCGCTAGCCAGGCGGACATTCGCAAAATGCCCTTTGACCATGCGGGGAAGCTCAAGCCGCAGTGGAAATCGAACGTGCTGCGCGGCAGTCCACAGACAATGCCAGTGAGCCATCACTGCTTCAAAAGATACATACCATGTTGGTTATTTACCTGAGTTTTTGTTGCCAGTAGCGTAATGTAGTTAAATTGGCCATAATTATTCAATCCATAAAAAAATAAAGAACGTTTTTGGAAACAGCTTCCGTTGAGGGCCAGGATAGGATCGCCATCCTCATATCTTCCTGTTGTATTATAAGCGGCGACGAAAGGAAAAAAGCCAGAAGCAAGACGCTTGCCAGGCGTGGAGATTGTGGCAAACACCTCTAATAGGGGATACCTTATCGCATCATCACTTAACATCAGGTGAGACAGTGGTCAAGTGCTACCCAGTACAGTATAAAAAACGAAGGGTTCCGTACCATTACCAAAATCTCTTTTATTGTATGCGAGCCCCCTTAATTTAATAAAATTAGTTAAAATAGAATAAATAATTAAGGGAATTATTTATTCTATTTCAACTAATTTTATTTGAAGAGAACATAAAACTAAACTTTCTGTGAGTAGTTACAGCGTCTACCTGTCACCGTTATTAGTATCGAGCAAGAAACGTTAAAAAAAAACAATAAATATTTAAGAGGGGCTCCAACCCTCCTTAAATTATTATATATTATATTTATTTTATTTTGTTTTTAGTATTTGTTGTTATAGCTGCAATAGAAATACTTTCAAAATTCTAACTGTCTAGCTATCACCGTTCTTGAGATACTTAAAGAAAGTAGCGTCATTGATGAGCAGGGTGCGGTGGAGTAACAACATCATCTTGAAAACTGTGGCAGATCACCTTAGAGATCACCTTTTTTTGGAAATTTCATGCGAACGATGTTTTCGCATAGTTTTTTTTTTATATTTTTGTTCTAATATTTCCTTTTTATACATGGATTTTTGTTTTCCTAAAGAAACATTTTTGATTTGTTTTGATTAAGTCCGATCCAAAAATACAGTGATGAAAATCCTCGTAAGAATCACAGATCTGCTATGGTTTCAAAAATCATCATACCTTGGACTTTATGCCCAAAGCGTTCTGTATATACTACAGAACAAAGCCCTTTTCATGTCTAATAGAAAACTTAATACACTGCAGTGCATATCACTCTCAGCATGAGTGTTTAACAGTTAAAATCACTGAAAGCACTTCCCAATTTTGCCCAGAATATTAAAAAGCCTTACCAAGCAGGGAGACAATGAAGAGTCCCAAGAACCAGAACCATAGAATCACGAAGAACTTCTCGTACATCACGTTGAGCGTCATCACGCACAGAGCGTCGTGGTTCTGCAAGGATCCACCTTGCCCATACTTATGGAATATGCACCTTGTCACCTGGATACATAAAAATCTGTCTCATTTGAATTGGCCACAAGGGAATGTAAGATTACATCTTTAATAACAGACTTCTAAAAAATTGGCCAAGTGCGAGTCGGACTCGCGCACGAAGGGTTTCCGAACCATTAGCTATACAACATAAGACTTCATATTTTAACCTTTTTTTGTTTTAACGTGCGCGAGTCCGACTCGCACTTGGGCAAATTTTTGTATTTGTTGTTATATATAGCAGCAACAGAAATACATCATCTGTGAAAATTTCAACTGTCTAGCTATCACCGTTCTTAAGATACAGCCTGGTGACAGCGGACGGACGGACAGCGAAGTCTCAGTAATAGAGTCCCGTTTTTACCCTTTGGGTACAGAACCCTAAAAAAGGAGGAGGTTCTCAACGAGACTACGTTTTAACCGACTTCAAAAAAAGGAGGCGGTTCAATTAGGCTATTTTTTAATGTCTGTTACCTCAGATATTTTGACTGATAGTTCTTTGATGATTATTTGATTTTGATAATTCTTTCTATAATTCTTTTTTTATTTGAGAGCTGATGCTTGTCGTGTCGTCCCATTTGAATTTCATAAAACCGTTCGAGCCGTTTTTGAGTTTTATTTTTATATATCTTCCGATATTACTCCTGATTGATCCTGACTGATTTTGATGATTATTTTTTGTTACGTTGTATATCTCCATTTAAATTTCATCAAAACAGGTTGAGCAGTTTTAAACAGTCAATTAACTGATAAATTTATTTGCATACCTGCATGAATTTATGGTAGATACTTGCTACTCCTGTTGTTGAACAGTATTTTAGGCGAGTGAATCATATTGATGGAAAATCTGTCGCCAAGCAGCTAACGGTGTGTTCCGGCAGCAGTCCTTGAGGGCCAGAGAAATTACAGGCACATAAGAGTTAACAGCTGTGTCAAGGTGACGGGCGCAGTACAATTCGTGACTTGTGACGAAAGGGATCTTTTATATGCAGAGGTTAGTCCACTTTACATCAGGTGGGCCTCGAGCTTGTTCCGTCACAATAACATAAAAAACAACATTAAATACCATTAAATCATCCAGGTCTAAGAATCTACGAATATATCATTTATTCGTAGCTAAGAATACATTTTTTAGTTAATTCACTTACAAACTACTCAACCGGCTTTAATGAAATTTAAATGGGACGACCTACCTGCTTCGAACATGACCATTTCAATATCTTCATACGATTTTCAGACATAAATACCCTTGATATTACGACCTTACCTTGGGAAAGGGAATATCCAAAGGAGTAATTTTAGCGGCATCCCAATTATCAAACTTGATGACACTGGCTCCAAGACCGATGAAATGGCCACTGAGGAAATAGTCGGTGATCCAAATCTCCAATGCGATGTGGACGAAGTTCATCAACTCCATCCCCACCAACCAGGTGGACCAAGTTCTACTTGTTCTAAGCCTACAAAACAAAAAAAAATATTAATCCGGTAGAAAGATCTTAAGTAATTTCGCTACTTACCTTTTCACCCTAGAAAGGGCGTCCCTCCAGAGTAAATGATTAATGGGTACTTATTAGTTTTTTTATGCATGATAGGTTAGACTTTGACCACTATCTCACCTGATGGCATGGCATGTTTTAATTTAATAAGAACTATTACAGAATGTATAAACGAAGTAACACCTGTCACAGCTGTATTCCTCGACATGACTAAAGCATTCGATTTTGTAGATCATGAATTGCTTCTCTATAAACTCGACAAATATGGAATAAGAGGTGTTGCCAACAACTGGATCAAAAATTATTTATTGAACCGAAATCAATGCGTAGAAATAGTTAAGGTGCATAATAGTAGGAAGGTTACAAGTAGATCAACATTTAAAGTAAATAGGTTTGGAGTTCCACAAGGAAGTGTATTGGGGCCATTTCTATTTTTACTATATATTAACGATCTACCAAATATTACTCATCACCAGACTATTTTATTTGCAGATGATACAACTCTTGTCGTTAAATGTGCTGACATAACAACGTATGAAAGTGATATTAACAATGCTCTCAGTAATATAGATGACTGGCTAAAGGCCAACCACTTAAAAATAAATATTAATAAAACAAATGCTATGCAGCTGCGAAGCTACATGAAACAACGCGTTGATTTAAAAGTAATATATGAAAATAATGCAATAGAAGAAGTAAACTCTATAAAATTTTTAGGAATAATAATTGACGAACATTGTAGTTGGAAAATGCACATAAAGTATGTCTGCGATAAACTTGATAAGTTTGTATACGCAATCAAGAAGTTGCGCCTAACAGTATCCACTGAAGCTGCACTTAATGCTTACCATGCATACGTATCTTCAGTGCTCTTGTACGGCTTACTACTTTGGGGCAATTCAGTAGAAATAGATAAAGCATTTAAAGTTCAAAAAAAATGTGTACGAGCAATATGTGGAGCCTGGAGTACGGACAGTTGCAAGCCATTGTTTAAAAAATTTCATATACTACCTTTGGTTTGTATGTACATTAGGGAACTTTGCGTTTTTGTTAAACAACACCCAACTTATTTTAATCTCAACTCGGATATTTCAAATAGAACCACACGAAACAAATACAAACTCTACCTACCTCGAGCTAATTGTATATATAAAAGAAATGCTTACATTAATGCTATTAATGTATATAATAAACTACCTAATAGGTTTAAAGATCTGCCGCTACACTCTTTCAAGACACAACTTACCTTGTGGCTAGCTAACCATTGTTTTTACGACATTAACGAATTTATGACATTGAGATTATTTTAATTATTTTACTATTATATGTTAATGAATGATTGCTTTGGTATAATTTGAATAAATAAAAATATATTGTAATGTAATTAATTTTGTGTGTAATGTCATATTGTTCAATTTATTCATAATAAATAGTCATATTTTGAATATTATAATAAATAGGTAATTTTATTTTGTATTTTGATAAGTATAATTAAATTGCAAGGTATTGATTATTAAATTAAGTTAATGAATTTTTTTTTTGTTCAATAACAGATAATGTTTTAAAAATTTTAATATGTAAAAATTTGCACACCATTGTAATGGTAGAATGTTAAGGTATATTTTTTAAGCATTACCACCTGCTGTATCCAAACTACATTCTTGTAAATAAATGAATTGAAAAAAAAAAAAAATTGATGGTAAGTGACGGTGTGGTGGAAGATGTTGTTCAGGCTAACCTAGAATTACTGGCACTCAAGAACAGCTGAGCCAGGTGGTCATTCGCAAAATGCCCTACCACCATGCTGTAACGACTGCCATCCTAAGACAACAATCGGGACCGACGGCTTAACGTGCCCTCCGAAGCACGGAAGCACTCAGCAGTAATGTCACTAAACTTCCCTACGAACGAGTTACAAAAAATATTTTTTCTTAGTACGGGTAAGATTAGTTTATACACTACGCCTTAGTATGGATGTAAATGATAATGGTACATATAGTAAAACAATTAAATGTAAAATATTATCGCTTGGGTAGGTAGTAGTAGTTGCCAATCAGCAAAGTTAAGCAACGTCCGCCTCGGTCATGACTTGGATGGGTGACCGCTGGTGACATTACTACCACCCTCACGTAGAAAATTTGTCGCCAAGCACCTAACGGTGTGTTCCAGACGCTGTCCTTGAGAGCCAGTGATTCTAGGTTAGCCTGAACAACATCTTCGACCACATCATCACTTACCATCAGGTGAGATAGTGAAAACAGGCTAACCTATCAAGCATAAAAAAAAAAGATGCACGCCATCGTCAGTGGAAAGGTTATTTTTACTTAACGCGAATTTCAAGGTGTATGCGAGGGTGTGTGTGTATTTGTGTGGGAGGGTGTGTGTGAGGGTGCGTGTGTGTAAGAGTGTGTCAAATTATGACGCAATAACTGAAATGATTTTTCTGAAATTGTTATCAATAAATACCGTTTTTATATAGCGATGTCAATATGTTTACTTTAAAGAAAATATAATTTTAACTAACATGGACGTTTCGCTCGAGTTTGGTTAGAACTTTTATCTAGCATCAAATAGTTATTTAAAACTGCTTGTGGCGGTAGGTATTTAATAGTAATTGGTGTTGAAAGTGAACGATTGCGGTTTTCAGATCATGGCTGTTGAAGGCATTTTCGTGATTGAAAATCCAGTCCTTTTGTTTTGTAATTATTACTTGCCGGAGAAAAGGAAATATTAAAGGAAAAGGCATATAGCTGGCTTAGATAAATTCAAAAAATAGGTTTATAGAAGTATTATCTAGGAAGAATATACAATTACACGCTGTGCGCAGCCTCAGCCTTTGAGTGCGGCAATTTACTCTTTTGTGTACCCATTAGACATTACCTTAGCAACACATTGATTTTAATTGTTTCCAGCTTCTTTTGTACTACCTCCTTTGAAGGTATCACGCCGGTTTTGCACTTCAGCTCCACGTCGTGAGCCAAAGCTGCAGTGTTCAGTCCGTCCACTAACAATTTTATTCTTCCACCTACAAAGTTGAAGTTAGTTTAAAGAACAATTAGGAGCATCTTCTACAATATTAGCTTAAATTTTATTTCTCTAATGTATTTTGTTTGCTAGAACAAATCAAATCAAATCGTTTATTGCAAATATAGGTGATAAAGCTGTTCAGTAAATAAGATAGTTCTGCCATATTTGGCCATTTGGCATGCAACAATTCATGAGCTTAAAAATATACACAACTGACTTATTAAAATATTTCACGTATTACATACATTATATTATACTTTATTATAAATTATATTATATGACAGAAAAAAATATTTTTATTAATGTTACCATATTCCCTCTTCAATGCGTCATAAATAAAATATAATAAGTAACTAAAGAAATGTCCTTACCAATTAAAATTAAACATAAAAATAAAAATGTGTCAAAGAATCTGGCAAAATGTCATAGAATTACAAAAATAATTAAGTAAATTAGAAAAAAATTAAATGTAAATGTATTAAAGTACTAAAAAAAAAATAAAAAAAAAAAAGTCATATAAATATAAAAATAAATATACGAAATACAAAATATAGTCTAATTGAAACATAATTTATCAATCAGATATTCATTTACATTATAATACGCATTATTTACCAGAAATTGTTTCAATTAAAATTTTAATATATTTATATTAGAACATTGGATTATACTTGTCGGTAAATGGTTAAATATTCGAGGAGCCATACAGAATAATGCCGAACCGCAATAGTGATTCTACATATCCATGATAAGCAGTGATAACTGCAGACTGGTTCACAACTTTAGCAAGCATGAAAAGAGCATAAGAGAATTTATTTAGTTTACCACATACGTTTTCTACATGACACCTCCAACTTAGATTACTGTCAAGATGAAGGCCTAAAAATTTCTAAAAACTGAGCTCATAATTTTTATATATATAACATTTTGAGGTCATAGTTATAGTTAAATTATTTATTTATTTTTGTGTTGCTTTTCTTTTTATAAATACAATATTTTAATCTTATAAAAACTAAAAAAATTAGACATACTTCTTGACTTTTTAATTACATATTAGCGTAATAATATCAACATTCGTCGTAATTATTACAGAGTTTGTGAAATGGAGACAGGTCTCTGTGTTTACGGATGGCCCGCGTATGCCTACCATGAAACTATCAAAATTGCACGTAGCATGGATGCGAATTTAAGAAGGAGGTGTTGCGAGTATAGATGAGATAAGGATTTTAATATTAAAATGTATAATTGATCATCATAAGAGCACATCGTAAACACATAAATTGAATAAATAATTATGACTGACTTTACCTTCCTTTTTCTTCCATATATAATGAGGCAAATAGAAGCCAATGGCTTGAATGAAGAATACAAACGGCACCCACTGGTAGTACGTGTGCAAAATGGGCACATCTCGCTTTGTCACCGGACCTATACCAGGATGGGAAAACTCTAGCTCTTCTAGCACGGTCTCGTTGTAATAACCAGCCTGAAATAGAGACAGTTTGAAACTTCTTGGTTATCTGGTTTGTACTACAGTTTTCTTATACTTCTCAATGGTTTCGTAACACTTTTCTTTAAAATTTCGTGAACTAAACTCGTATTTCTAAATCGTTAAAGGGTCTATTCAAATACCAATTAACATCTAAATAATAATATTTTGACTAACCTCGACGTTAATCAATTAGCACGCCATGTGAGAACAGCAAAGGATGTTATTCCATATCAAACACCTGTTGTCTACAAGATTGACTGCAGCTGCGGTAGCTCATATATTGGACAGACTAAACGCACTATCGCAAAAAGGGTCAAAGAGCATATCGCAGCTGTAAAGAATCAGGACACGCATAAATCAGCGATAGCTGAGCACTTACTGGAGTGAGGACCTAACCATTGGATAGAGCTACATGACTCAAACATTCTCTCAACTGAACGAAATTGCTACTCAAGGGTTGTTACTTGAAGCGGTTAAAATTAAGAAGTACAAAAATGACAATCGGGAGAATGGATTGAAATTGTCTACATCGTGGAATTCTGTAATAAGAAAGTGGTAATTTGTCTCCGCGTGCATGTTCCGATACTGTAGCGTGTCGACACGGTAATGTTATCTAGTCGAGGTGACAGTGATAAAGACATTAACGAAAACGGGGGTAATTATAAATCGCTCCTGACCGCCGCTCTTCAAGACGATGACACTCTCTTCTTCAGTCTACTCGTGACCACGGTCAATGCAACTTGGTCGAAATATTGAGGTTAGTCAAAATATTATATGTAATTTTGATATTACATAATTTGTGCGTGAATAGAGCCGGTAATGATTTAGTAATATGGGTTTTGCAACAGTTTAATGAAGCGAAGTAAATGTCATTGAATAGTCAATATTTTGTCATTGGTGCTGAACTGTTCACTATTGAAATAGGTAGCGATATCATTACGGGGGTTTGAGTGTTTGAAAACGCACCGACCTTTTATTCAGACGAAGTCTAGGAGTCTGGTTCGTGGGGTAGAATACTGTGAGTTTGTTTGAAACATAACTGAATTATTTATTTTCTGACTCAATTATTTATATTCAATATTTTTTATGTATGTCTTTGTTCTTGCGTCTAATTGTGATTTAATTGTAGTTGTCTTATGACGTTATTAGATCAATAAATAAATAAATAAATAACACCAATGGTTACTAGCATCACTACAACGAATAATTGAATGAAAAAAGAAGAGAAACAAAAAGGGCTAGGTAGTTATTATACGTCAGTCAGAAAATTTTAGAACATTTTTTTTCTATTGTTAAGTAAATCAGAGGTTGATGAGTCCATCACAAACTTACAACTGTATACGTGGACATAAAGAAGCAATACGAGTTGATGATGTTCTCATCAGCCACCCCTTTATCAGCGGTGCACTTGATGTAGTCTCCGAAGTATTCCTTGGTGCAAACGAGGACCACAAACAGCATCAGCAAGGTGACTGTGAGCTGGTAATGGAGCTTGAAGGGGTAGTTTTCAATAATTGGCTTGGGGATGGAGGTGAACCGCACACGGGGCCCCAACGTCTTGATCGTTGTGGCAAACATTTTTTACCACTGTTTTCTGGAAAGAGTAAATGTTGTCTCAAACTTTTAGAGTTATGTTAGGAACATAATATATTTATGTGAACCTTTGAACCTATGCGCGGCAATCAATGGCTATTGCCGATTTATAATTGAATGTACCAACAGGGCAATGCTAGAGTATTTAGACAACTTGCGGGCCTGCAATGACTTTTCGATTGCCTAAATTCTTTCGTTGTATTATCTGTAATGTTGGATAAAGTTTGTGGTGTTTTGTTTTCAAAAGGCATTAAAAATGAAAGTTAAGTGTACATGTACATATTTCATTCGTAAGTAAATATATCTATAAATACAATGTGAGAATGATGACATCGCAAATCATCGCATATATAGTAAACAGGAAAAACTACTACTCGTGCATTTCGATGACACACAAATGCCATAAAAGGACAAAATTGAACTGCGGGTGCAATCTGAATCTACAACACATGTCCCGTGGTCGGAAAATCCTCCTTTTCACTATCACTGCAGTACATAACTTAGCTGACTGCCGAGATTAGTTCCTCCTGAATTGTTGTCAGAAAAAAATATTTAATTTATTAGAGATAGTTGATAAACTAAGTCATCATAACTAAATTGATAAATATTTGCAACTCTTTTCTTCCCTTTAGGTAATGACTTCATAAACTATGGACTTCGGGTCATATATCAAACAAGTCCAAACTCATGAAAACTAAAAAGAGGAAGTTACGTCTTCAGACGTGATAGCTATGGGCCAACTCCTACCTTTTTTTGAAACCATCATTAAAGAGGAGCGTTTTTGTCATTCGTAGACACGAACTATCACCGACCCACAATCGCGTCAAGCAATATTGGTTTGATCCTACTTAAAGAATGAATGAAATATGTAATATGTATCACGATGTGCAAGCGAAATACACGGGATACGGTTTATAATATAGCGTTATTCCGCTCGCACTGTTCCGAACTACGATGTTATTGAATGTTTTTACCATAGTTTTACGACATTTTATTTTAGCTGTACAACATCTGTCGGTGACTTTTTATAGTATCACTGATCAAACAATTTTGCTACATTTATTTTAAAGAATAATAGAAATAAAAACATTATACTTTTATAAGATATACGTGACGGATTTTTCGTTGGAACAGTAATACAATGTCACGTCAGAGTGCGCGAAAACAGGGAACAATTGACGTCATCAAAACGACGAGCGATTCCATTACCGTTTGTAAGATTGGTAGGTATACAATTTATCAGTAAGATCATAGAGAAAGTCCTAATAGTAATAGTTAATAAATAGTTAATTAGTTTCATTAAGTCTAATAGTACTCTATCTATGGTAAGATGAAGTTATTATTACTATAAGAGGTGAGAGTTGCCCACCTGACCGAAATGGCATACTGCTTTGTCAAAACGTGTAAAACTGCTTCACCAAAATGAAAAAGAAATGATGTATAATATTTTCAGTAACTAGCTAGACTATTGTAATAAATAGAATAAAAATATTACTTTTCTAACACACAAGGTGCAATGCCAGCCAATGGTATATTAATTCTTAGTGACATTTTAGATACTTTAGTTAATGTGTGATAAGACTATAACTTTGTGTAATTTTTTTTTTATATAATTTCTCTTTTTATCTTAGTTTGTGTGTGATAAAATAACTCAGGGCATTATTATACTTATTTCGCTGCTTTGGTAAGTGACCTGTCATCCATAGTTTTGTTATTGTATTGTATAATAATTATTGCCTTTGGAGTGATTTTTTTTGTTGTCCTACGTTGTCTGAAATATTTTTTTTAATTTTAAACCCATGGAGGTCACACCTTGAAAACGTGAATTAAAAATAAAGCTTAAGTTTCTTTATTCAAATACCTTGTAATTAGTGAATACACGACGCTCATTTTAATATTTATTTATTTCTGATATTGAAAGCCTACATGTAATGTTATTCGTAGTTAGAACTCCACATTTCATCACTATAGGGTCAAAGTTTCCAAAATACTTTTTATTAGATACACTGTACAATAACGATGGAACAAAAAAATATCGTTTTACAAGTTACTAATCGAGAAGGTAATGTGAACTTATAAAAAACACGATTCCCATCCGTTTTTCTCATAGTAATTTAAAAATATAGTTATAATTATAAATAAAAACTTTATTAAAATACGTCGACTAATTACAATTGTGTAGGAAAGTAAGTTGGTACATACCATCAAATTTTATAACTATAAAATCTACTACAACCCTGCTCCTTTTATAAAATTATCACTTCTTGTTTCCTCTTTGATAAAACTTTATATAACTCCTCGAATTTCTGAACAATACTGTTTAAATTTGTTGAAATATAACATGGGTTATTACACAATGGCAAAGCGTGACTGTTGCCTGTATCTGTAGCTATCAGGGTACTGGCATGGTGGTGGCAGGATAAATTGAATACATAATAATGTATTATCAGAAACGGGAATATTGTTAATGTAACTAACTGTATTGTTTGGTACTTACGTCATTCTGAAGCATCAAAGTCAAAAATCAAAGTCAAAATCATTTATTAAATATAGGCGTCTACGACGCTCTTATGAAGGTCAATTACAAATTTTAATATTGAAATATACTACATTGTACTGCCACGTTCAGCAAACAAAAATTATAGAGCCACTGCGAGAAGAACGGGCAAGAAACTCGGGGCCATTCTTTTAAACGTTTTTTAAAAATGTGTTAAGTACATACTATATAGTAAAATTATTACAATACTTAATTTACATTACGTAGGTGTTAGGCGCTAGCTTGGCAGAGGCGAACCAGTCCAAGCATTTTTGTCGTTTAAGTAATCACAAACTGTGTAGTAAGATTTATTTATCAAAATATTCTTCACATGCAACTTGAATTTTCTTTCTGTGAGCGTTGTAATATGTTTGGGCAATTTATTATAAAACCGCACACAATTTCCTACGAAGGACCTTTTATTTGACTTTGCTAATCTAAAACCTGGCACCGCTATTTTATCTTTATTCCTAGTGTTATAATCGTGAGTGTCACTGTTTGATTTAAATTTGCTCAATTTTTTACGTACATACATTATATTTTCAAATACAAACAGACTTGGTAAAGTTAAAATATCAATTACTTTAAAAATATGTCTCAGGGATTCCCTAGGATCCATTTCATATATGGCTCGAATTGCACGCTTTTGTAAGATAAAGATTGTCTCTATCTCAGCAGCAGCTCCCCACAGCAATATACCATAAGACATAATACTGTGGAAGTACGCGAAATAAACGAGCCTAGCAGTCTGTTAGCTGTCTTATCTTACGAACTGCATATGCAGCAGAACTAAGTCTTCCAGATAGATCATGTATATGTGGATTCCACTGTAAAGTTGAATCCATTTTCCTTTCCCAGGAAGACTGTCGCATTGTCAAAAGAGAGTTTTTCTAGGCCAAGCTTAATGTTTGGTTCAACATAAGTAACATTTCGTAAAGAAAACTTTAAACATTTGGTCTTTTTTGAATTTAAGAGAAGATTATTAGCCGCGAACCACTTAGAGATCATAGATAACACATTATTTACATGAATAAGTTCACTATCCCTCCTATCTACTTTAAAAATTAGGGAGGTATCATCTGCGAATAAAACTATATCGCAGAAATTTTTAACCATGCAAGGCAGATCATTTATATGCTAGAAACAGAAAAGGTCCTAAAATTGATCCTTGGGGTACGCCTATTCTTACCAAAGACCCGGAAGAAGTATTGCCATTTATTCTAACCTTCTGTAGCCTGTCTGACAGATATGACTTTATAAGATCCAGAGCTTTTCCACGAATACCATAATGTGAAAGTTTTCGAATCAGAGTGCGGTGCTCTACACAGTCAAATGCCTTAGAAAGGTCACAGAATACGGCAATAGCATCCTGTGAACTCTCCCAGGCTTCAAGTATATGTGACATCAATTGAGCACCTGCATCTGTTGTGGATCTGCTCTCGTCGTAGCGTAGCTTGCCCATGCCAAAGCTGTCGTTTTAGCCGACTTCCAAAAAAGCAGGAGGTTCTCAATTCGTCTGTTTTTTTTATATTTTTTACCTCAGAACTTTTGACTCTGTGGACCGATTTTGATAATTTGTATTTTAAGCTGATGCTTGTCTTGTGGTCCCATTTAAATTTCGTCAAAATCGGTCAAGCTTTTTTTGAGTTACACTCCAATAACGGAAAAATATTTTCCTATCTTGGTGATATAGTCGTTGACAATTAACGACAATCAATCCCGTAAGTAGCAAGGGTCAATAAAATTAGAGAAAAAAATTTATTAAGTACCAAAAGATGGAACCGACTTCAACACGCAAAAATGTGAAATAACTTGTCGAGTTACATTTTTTTATGCTATCAACGTCCGCGGTCTTTAGGTACTTGGATGGGGGAACGCTAGTGGCTTTTTCTATTGACAGTTTCCGTTCTTGATTGCAAATTTTCGCCGGGCTAGCTACTAGCCTCAAGTAGAAAAAACTCTAAGCGAAAAATTAATTAAAAAATTTCATATCACCGTATTTGAACACTGGTGTATACAATTTGATGGCACAACGTGGACACACTTCTTATAATAGATGACTCACAAAATGGTAATTTGAGTTGTGGAAGAAGAAAAAGTAATCGGGGGCCATATCTGACGAATAAGGTGCTTCTTCGTTCATACCTATTAGTTGATTGAGTTAGAAATTCATGAAGATAGGAATATTCCAGAAAAGTAGGAAAAATTTCTACCTTACAATTTTCGTAATAATGAAAATCGAATTATAAAAAATAGTGAAAATTTGGTTGTACCAAAAATCAGATAAGCTAAGTCCAGAAACAAGGTCGTTATTCGAAAATACTGATGTATAATAAATTACCAAAAAGCTTAACTGCCTTAAAGTGCAGTTTGTTCAAACTAAAACTTAAAAATTTTTTTGAAAACAATCGCTTCTACACATTAAAAGAATATATGTCAATGCAGCTTTTATAATCTTTGTTCTTAGGACAAGTGCAAACGTGATGACTGCAAATTGTATTTAACTGTATTAAGTGTAAAATTAAATTTTAATCAATTATTTACACAGACTTAATTAGAATGTAATTAATTTAAGTAGTATAAATATGTTTAAAAGTACCTTGGACTTGCCTGTAAAAAAAAAATACAAAAAGGCTAATAAACATTCTTTATATCTTTGAATTTTTGGCTAAAGTTCCCATACTGTATGAGATAGCTCTTTATCACAGTGCAGTATCTAAAAATTGCTGTTGGTTCTTCCAAAAATTTATTTTTCTCCAATAAAAGTTCTTTTGTGATTGCGTCATTACGCTTAGAATTCTGTAGTCGTTAGTACGCCAGTTGTAGGGTTAATGCTAAGCTTGTGGTTGGATGTATCGGGAAGCACGTAGATGACTTCCGCGTTGATGCCTATCTCTGAGGCCGACACCCGCAGCAAGCTCTGACCCGGTGGCGTCAGAGTAGTTAGACCCACAAGCATACTCGTATAGTACATAGTAACTAGTCCAGGACCATAGTCACAAGCCTTAGTACTAGTAACGTCCTTAAGGCCGCCATCGCCGTAGCACTATGCCATAGTGTAGGTATCCCTGTTACATCTGCAACAGAAAAAGTCTTTGTCACTTAAACAAGAATCGAGGAAAAAACTGTTTTAAAAACAAGCTTTTCTTATGTTCTTGTTAATAATAAAAATAACTAAAAATTGAAAAATCGATGAGGTTGCGTGGTTTCGTCACTGTTCCTATGACCACCTTCCAGCTAAACCATCAGATTAGACCCTGGTAACCATCTAAAAATAAAGTACTCGCCAAGACTGAGCCAGGAGTAAATACATTGACGCCTATGAGATGTGGTGATGGAGAAGGATGCTACGTATTCTGTGGACGGCATTTCAGACTAACGTCTCAATATTACGGAACTCTAAAATCTCCTTGCGGCTGTCGTCTGAGTGTTCACGCAGAGTCCTTGAATACTTCGGTCACATTGCAAAGAAAGATGGAAACAACCTAAAGAGGCTTATCGTGACCGGTAAAGTGGATGGGAAAAGACCGCGTGACCGCGTCGCAGCCCATTGCGCTGGTCCGACCAGATCCCGCCGCTCTTGATTCCTCAGTTCACAACGCCCTCCACACCGCCAGAGACAAACAGATGGAGAAAGATCGTGCGAGAAAAAGTGATACAGCAGGGTAGTCACGACGCAAGGAGGAGGAAATAGAGAATTTATGGCACATACCTATACTGGAAATCTAGATTCGTACTCGTAGCATATTTACTTTTTGCGATAGATCCCGTGACATAATTTTTTTAATGGTATTGTGATGGCCTTGCCTACCTAATGTTATTTGGAATCATCTGCCTGTAATAGTATTTTATATCTCTATGGCCTATAACATATGCATTTCGTCACAAGTTATGAACCGCGCCCGTCACGCTAAGAAATACAGTTTTTAAGTCTTATGTGCCTGTAGTTTTACTGGCTCTAGTACTGCTGTCGGAACCCACCGTTACCTAAGTACTTGGCGAGGCGAGCATTAGCAAAGTGCTCTTCCAGCATGCGGTGAAGCTAAAGCCGGCGGCGGCGGTGGGAATCGTACCATGGAGATGAGTGTAATAGTTTAGAGTTCATTGAGTCAAAAACAGGTATTGAACAGGTATTATGCTTCTAAAATAAATAAATAGGCAAATAAATAAAAATAAAGGGCAATTCTATAAATTTTTTTTAAGGAATGATAGTCGAGCTGTATCTACTTTGGACGGCCATGTTTCAGGTCCATGGTTCGACCACCAACACGTGAAAGGGCATTATGCGAATACTCGTCTGACTACACTGAGATAAATAACTGTCATGATTCATGATAATTGTAAAGGAATTTTGAAATAAATATCCGTATTCCCAATAAAAACGGACCGAGAGTATTTAATTATAATTTGCATGTAAATCACACGAATTTATCATGAATTGATGTTACGATAAATAATCAGGCAACAGCACAAGATTTCTTAGTGCTGAATCCTCATGTTTTGTCAGTACGCGTCATAACAAAATATCATGACGAACTCGGAATTATCTCTAACAGTAATGACAAAAAGTCGTGAAGGGAATCATACAAATTTAAGGATGAATGGTATAGTTTCATTAATGGAATGATACATTATTGTGAAATTCACCAAAATAAGAATACATTTTCCTAACAACTTTACGGGAAAAGTTTTGATATATTTTCGATATCATCATCTTATCTTAAACGAGCTTTCTCGTTTATTATCGTGAACCTGTAATAACTTTTAATGCGTAATTCCTGGTGATTCTGCTGCACTAGACTGCCGAGTGTTGCCGATTGCTGCCGATGTCAATATATTTAGTATAATGTTAGCTGAATATCTTTCGGAACCGTCGGATTATTTCGTTTGCGCGATGCAGGATATCATACATTCTGACGCATTTTGTATAGGAAAGAGCGTAAATAGCGATAGTGCCATCTAGGTTGTTCAAAAGGAACCACCAGTTCGAACTCTTTTACATGAATATGGCTGAACAGATGTATCTTAATAAAATCAGTTCAATTAATATAGAATTACTCTATACCACAAAGAAGAAGATGAATCTCTGATGATGACTCATTGGTTGTACATTTTTGACCAACAGCCTAAAGCTACCTAACCCTGGGCAGAATCGATATTGGCTTCAATGTGACCTACATAACACAAAAGGAAATTAGGTTAGCTTAGAGACAAATTTTCTACTTGAAGGTGGTAGTCAGCCAGACGAGCATTCGCGTAATGCACTACAACATCTAGGGACGTCGTGCCGGTCACGAAAATTTAACATGACATTACTATCATTTATTTTATCCCAACAGATAATTATTTCACAAATTATTTAGAACGTTACACCATGGTAAATTATTGGTAAAAACCCCTTAACTACTCATGATTCAATAACATTTTGTGGGTAGAAAATTATGTTTTTTTTGTCATGCTCGGTCTAGATATTTTATTTTCAGTTTCGCACTAATTCTCAGTGAAATCTTAGCTAATTCTTGATTAATTGTCGTGCTACATTTTACTCACGATAAACTTAAAAATTTATTATGTAATTCCTGTTAAAAAGCAGGTAATTTAATATTTAGTTACTTTATTTTTAAATGAAAGGCTGTCATGACTTCTGTTTGTTATACGAATTGAAACTTGTAGTGATGGATCCAAAAGTGCCTTCATGCTATTTCATCATACTCTTGATATTATTACAGGCATCAGGATTATTAATTATTCTGCACGTCAATAAGTAATGAAGGACGGAAATCATTTTTCTCAGTGTACCTACCACGCTCAAGTAGAAAATCTGTCGCCAAGCACCTAATCTTGTGTTCGGGCAGTAGTCCTTACGAGCCAGTAAGTAATTAAGAAATTATAGGCACATGAGACTTGACAACTGGTGATAGGCGCAAAACAATTCTTTTTTTTTTTTTTATATTTTACAAGCAAGTATTTGACCGCAGTCTCACCTGATGGAAAGTGACGACGCGGTCGACGGTGTAACATGCTTGCCCAGCAGATACCTATTAACTCTGTACTTGAAAACTTCCAGATTATACTTATCGGGAAATAGAGACGCTGGTAGGGTGTTCCATACATCGGCCGTACGCATTATAAAACTTGATTTAAAACGTTTTGTGCGTATTTTTGGAATATCGACAATGTATGGATGCCGTGTTCCTGTGCGTCTTGTTGTCCGATTAAAGAAAGGAGAAGAGGGAATGAGGTTGTGTAAATCAATCGCACATTCTCCGAAGTGAAGCCTGTAAAATACCGATAAACTGGCAACTTTGCGCCTGTGCTCGAGGCTTTGGAGTCTAGCCTCCACCAACGCATCATCACCAATGAGCTTTTTTGCTCGGTTATCTATCGAGTCCAAGGCTTCGAGCTGGTACTTAGCTGAACCGTCCCAGAGATGGCTGCAGTATTCCATACAAGACCTGACTTGAGCTTGATATAGGTCTAGAAGCTGTCTTGATGTGAAATACCGCCGCACTTTCCAAAGAACACCCAGCTTTTTTGCTGCTAATTTAGCCTTGGACTTAATGTATGACCCGAAATTGAGTTTCGGTGTAAGTGTTACACCTAATAGCTCTAGTTGGTCGGTTATCGGAACAGGCACACTTCGGAGGACAGGAGTGAGAGTGAAATTCATTCGCTCGACCATCGCCTCTCTATGAGCCTGGATTTGTTCAACGCCGGCCCGTGCATCAGATATATACCTCTCTACAACTGTGCTGTCATCTGCATACCCAATGATACCGGGTTTAAGCAGATCATTTATGTGCAGCAAGGAGAGAGTAGCAGAGAGAACCGACCCTTGAGGTACCCCGGCATTTATTGCCAATTGATCGGACGAACATCCATCAAGGACAACTCGTAATGATCTTTCCCTCAAGAAGTCGGAAATCCAAGAGCACAGACTAACGGGTAAGCCATACGATGGAAGCTTATTAGCAAGACTGTCGTGCCAGACCCTGTCGAAGGCCTTAGAAATGTCAAGAGAGACGGCGAGTGCTTCTCCGTACATATCAATAGCCTCGCTCCAGATATGAGTGGCATACGCAAGAAGGTCCCCAGTAGACCGGTTTCGGCGAAACCCGTACTGTCGATCACTGAGGATATCATTTGCTTCCAGGTATGCCAGGAGCCTATTGTTCAATACACGTTCCATACTTTTACAAAGTATGGAAGTAATTGAAATGGGTCTGTAGTTGGCAGGGTCTGAACGACTGCCCTTCTTTGGCACAGGCTGCACATTTGCAAGCTTCCAAGATTTCGGCACTTTACCAGTCTGTAGAGAGAGGCGGAAGAGACGTGTCAAAACAGGAGTCAATTCAGGTGCACACGATTTTAGGATACTAATTCGTCACGTTTGACGAAATGGCACAAGTTGCGAAGTGCGCTTGCTATCTCCTCGTGGTTAGATATATCATATACCTAGCTTTACCGTAGTAGCACAGTATAGAATGGACTGGTAAATAGGTTACGTCATACAAAGTATTAACATTGAATACTATCATTTATAAATACATTACTTTCCTGTTCTTGTCCTAATTAGGTGTGTTCGGTATAATATATATCTACCTTATTAACATACTTCCAGGAATATGACAGGTTCTGAAATCGGCACGTACAACATTTTATATATTACCTTTACTTTACTCGTGTCGGTTCGGTGGTAACACGAATTGCTTATTTATCTCTTTCTAACAACAGATATGACGCATAATATTTGAACGTTCTTTCCTTGTCATTACAAACTGCATATAGATGTGCGTAGGTATGTACATAGGTAAATTCTAGTAAGCTTTTAGAGCAGTGGTGTTCGGATATAACAACTCTAAGTATTTCAACTCTCTGGGAACTAGTGGTTAAAATAACATCAGTAGTAATATCAAGATATGTATGGTTTAACGCGTCACTAAACAGACACCACCACTTTTTCGCGGTTTGAGGGCGGCGCGGCGCGGCGAGCGCGCGGTGTCTGCGCCGCGCTATGACTTCTCAGGGATCGCGCGCTCCCGCCCTCAAACCGCGTACCTCTGAACAGAGCCTAACCCTTTTGACTGTGATTGTCCAAAATGTTAATCATTTGAGAATGTAATATTTTGCGAATATAATGTTTTGCGATTTTTTTATTATGAGAACAAAGGGATAATTATACTTATTCACCATATAATTATTATGTGCCATATTGGATTCACCCACCGCGACCGCCACAAAAAGTTGTACGGATAAAATCAGACCAAGGTTATGAAATCTACTACTAAAATCGTAATCCTAGGTTCTTCGTTTATAACAAATCACTCGGAGACCAGCCTGAGATCTGAAAATAGTCCTGAGTCAGAACTTCGCCTTCATCCTCACTACAAGACACAAGTTACACTATCGTGAAATGATTGCTCTAGAAAGAAAAACATTATATATTAAAAAATATTCTTGTTTTGGCTTACTGTATAAGACATAAGTAATATGAAAAACTTACAACAAAGAGATGAGAAAGAGAAGAATATAACACTGAAAAGTATGAAATAACTTGTTGAAATTGGTGCCATGTTGATTCATAAAATAATAACACACTAAGCTATTGTTTGTTATCCGACGTCCACGAGTCATTTGGGAAAAACTGAATATTATGAATAATAATTTTTATTTATTGAGGTCGGTTCTATTTCGTTCACTCCTGTCAGTGATGCATATTGTTAACAAGATCGATTGTCACTTGCCTATAATACTGCACATCATCGGACAAAAGCTGCAATTATCTTTTAAAAATCCTGGTTTAATGGCAATTACATTTTTCAGTTAAATGGGTGTAACTTAAAAACTACTCGACTGATGATAATGAAATTAAATCACGACCACTCTAGCGAGATACTCTACCGAAAAAAAATGAATATAAAGATCAGATGATCCAGTAAACAGTTATAATATATCCAGTAAAGGACACGAGACGTTCCGATCACCATTATGCTGCATCTCTTTCACTCTCTCACACCAAACGATACACATATCTCGCTCATCCATTTCATTGAGATTCGTTCCTAAGATAAAACAAAATAACGATATTTTCTATTTCAACAATAAAAGCAATAATTACGCGTGAAATGAAACAGTTTTCTTATCTCTCACAGTGCCTGTATAATTGGTGCAGAGTCTAAAGACACAAGGAAGGTGTATTGTCCACAGATTATTCCGAAAAAACACGATTAGCGGCGATGTATTCACCGGACGCTCGGAAGTGCTAGAGTGGTAGTGACTCAGGCGATTACCCTGAATTCATCTAGTAAATATGGAGGGCATACAACTGATCTACAGGTAAAAAAATCTTAGCTAGTTCCATTCTAAAAGATTCTGAAAATAATGAAACTAGTGTTAAATTTTGGTCTCAATCAACGAAACCGCAGGGAGGGAATTGTAATCGATCACTGAATGTGTTCAAATCATGTTTCATTTTTACATACACAAAACCTACAGTAACTATTATCTACAAATCAAATCAAATCATTTCACAAGAATGTTGTACAGATAGGTACAGCAAATGTAACGCTTTACAAAAAAATGTCCTTAACATTCTACCACGACAATGGTGTGCAAATGTGTATTTAAACAGTATAAGTCAATAGGTACATACATTTAGTTTGAAAGTAGATTCAGTTGATAATAAAATATTAATATTATATCAATAACTATCAAATACAATACGTCAAAATTAAAAATATAAGGAATCAAACTAAAACTAAAATGCTATTAACAAAATTACCTAAGAAACTTTGAATAACTTTATATAACCAGGGATCAAACCCAGGACCTCGAATTTCCAAAGACGGGCGTTTATAATAAACCTATTTTTTGCTAATAATAATTTATTACTCAGTACTTAGCTATTATTAATACTTAATATAATTAACACGCCCTAATCAATCTGTGCTCATATAAGTTGATACTAAGTAATTAAACACTCAATTAATGCTTAAAATTAAAACCGCCATAAATTATTGTGATATCTATGTTACCTATTTCACATATACAGTTATGTAGGTGCTCGTACGAATTAGTTAAGATAGTAATTAGTGTAATCAGGCTTATCATGTTAAGATTAGTGTGCATTAATCTCTTTGCTAAAATAATGAGTTGAATTAAAATAAAATAACAAGGTAATGAAACTCTTTTGTTTCGTTGACTCCCTTCAAGGGGTAAGAAGCTCCTTGAAATAGAAAAAACTGGTCAATTTCGAGTCGAACTTCGCAATTTCAGGGTTCCAAATTTCAACAGCCTGAAAAAAAAATGTTTTGGTTTTGATCCCAGCTTCAAAGGTAAATTATATATTTACGTTTTCAGTATTTGCTGGTTAAGAGGATAATATGGTATTTATAATATACCAAAGTATCCGCCTATTTCCTCTTGTATTATCATGTATTGGAGCCCCCTGAAAATAATTTGATTGAGTTTATAGTCCATCATATTAGGGTTAACGTTCTACACCAAATATTAAAATTTCTGGTTTGTAACTCTTTCCATTTAGCCCTAAAGGATTAGGGTTTTCCTTCGGAGTGATGGGAACCACAATCCAACCGGATAAACTATGAATGATATGTAAGTTAGCTATGGAGGATCTCGAATGGAGGCCACAAACCAGCAAGCGCAGCGTCGGAAGACCACCCATAAGGTGGACGGACTACATTACTATAAGGTCGCAGGAAGCCGCTGGATGCAGTCCGCTTCAAATTTTCACGTATGAGTGTAGCCAGCCAGGTCCTTTGAATGGTCTGATAGCTATTATATATATCTATATAGATATTCACTCCCGTGAATAGTCAGATAGCTGGCGGTCGTCTCGAGACCTCCTTGAGAAAAATCACCGGATGTGATCAAAACTTTAGTTGAGCTATTCGACTTCAACATGGTGAGTATACGAATATACCATTTGAAGCGCTCGTAGCGAAGTTTGCTTAGCCATTCTGAACCGATCAGCAAAGTTAAGCGACGTACGCCGCGGTCATGAGTTGGATGGGTGACCGCTGGTGACATTACTACTGAGCGCTTTCGTGCTTCGGAGGGCACGTCAAGCCGTCGGTCCCAGTTGTTGTCTTACGATGGCAGTCGTTATAACATGGTGGTAGGGCATTTTGTGAATACCCGCCTGGCTAGCTTTTCCCCTCAAATAGAAAATCTGTCGTCCAGCACCTAACGGTGTTTTTCGGCAGCTGTCCTTGAGAGTCAGTAAGTCTAGGTTAGCCTTAACATCTTCGACCACATCATCACTTACCACCAGGTGAGATAGTGGTCAAAGGCTAACCTGTCAGGCATAAAGAAAACCTATTTTAAACATAAGCTAAGAAAAACACAGAAGCGACTTCTAACACCGAAAAGTACGAGTATGTAATAAATAACTTGTTGAAGTCAGTAGGTACTTTGTTGATTGAAAACACCCGGAACTCCCATTTTCAACCGACTTCCACAAGTGATTTCATTTTCTTCGGCAAAGGAATACGATATAATTTTTTCTTCCATTTGTTTACATACTGCATGCTTCCAAGATTTATTTTTACTCACCCAAAATATACTGCTCACCATTGACAAGAATTGCAATTACTACTCGTATGTTATCGAGTATGGCAATACGTTTATAGATAATTGATTTTAGGTAACTCAAAAAATACTTGTTCCATGTTGGAAGGTGGAAGACCGCATGGTGCGGAAGAGTATTTTGCGAATGCTCGCCTGGCTAGCTATCTCCTTCCCACAAGTAGATAACACCCACGGGAACATATGAGGGAGTGTAATTATAACCCGGCACCCCACGGGCAGAGAGAGAATGGTGTCTAAACACAGACACTTGGCTGATACGTTTTGGTGCCATGTGATTGGGCGATCTAGACTCAATTCAAGAGAAAATTCCTATAATATGCGTCTACTTTTTGATCGTCATTTTTTTCAGCAATGTGGCTGCCCATTTCCCACTGACGCTTCAAGTTGCAAATTCCATAAACTTCTAAAGTAAGAATTTACTAGGTTTTCGAAACCAATTATATCGTTGTTGTAAACAACGTTTAATCGGACCATGTAGGTACACTTAATACTGAAATCCCCCGTTTTATCGTAGAACCTCGTGGAACAATTAAAACTAAACAATTCGATTTTCAAATCGAGTTGAACAAGGTGATTACGTAAGTACCTACATACCTACTTATTTAGGTTATCGAGTTGATATCGGCACTCGTATCGCACAGGAATTTACCTACGGTAAGTAAGTACGGTGCAAGACGGATAATTTATTGGCGAAATTTTTAACATACCTACCTATAAGATCTTTTGGATATCGCGAAAGTAAAAGTCACTTATTCAATTTAGGTGTTTTTAATATTGAAATATTCTACATTATATTGCCACGTTCAGCAGAAAAAGTGTTAAAGAGCCACTACAAAAAGAACTGCCAAGAAACTCGAGGCTATTCTTATTAAACGTCTTTTAACAATGTGATTACAAAGTATATTATAAAATGAATACAATATTAGTGTAAATTACGTAGGTGATGGCTTGGGAGAGGCAGAAATCTCCAAGTATTTTTGTCTTTCAAACAATCACAAACTGTATTTCACGTTGAAACTTGAATTTTAATTGATGATTTAATGAGCATTATAATATCTTCAAGAACTTTATGATACCTATGTAAAATCACACACAATACTCTCAGAAAGACTTTTTATTTGTCTTTGCTAATCTAAAACCTGTCATATAAGGCTCCATATACATTGAAAGAATTATGCAATGACTATGAAATGTATAACAATTAAGCCTTTATAATCGGTACTTTTAAAAAAGGAGGTTCTCAATTCGACTTCATGTTTTTTTAGTATGTTTATCACGTGATTACTCAGTCAATTATGCATTGATTTTATAGGCTATTTTTTCGTCGGGTAAAGAAAACTAAAGTAAATTTCATAAACATCGGTTGAGTGATTTTTAAGTTCAATTAACAGTCAATTAACTTAACAATTTAATTGCATGTCTGTATGTATTTAATGGTATGGCCGATGGTGAACAGTATTTTAGGCGAGTGACAATGAACTTGTAAGCATTTTGCACCAATAAAGAATATAATATGACAATTTTATTTATTAGATGCATTTTAATTTTTGCTGCACATGTTTAACTGACATTTAATTTTCTTGTGTTTGCAATGTGAATTTAATATTAATTTAAAACAACTATAACTAACACAAAAAATATTCATATGTGATACAATTATTTTGCACACCCAAATTGGGTTGAATGTAGACAAGCAATTAAGGTTTATTTACATATTAACTATTTTAATTAGGTAGGTACCTATTTTCATGCATTGACTGATTTTTAATTTATAATTTGAATATGATAAAAATGATAAATTTATGATTTTCGCTTAGTACGCGGTAGTGCTTGTAATCATAATATTTAGAAATGATAAAAATGTTTTAAAATAGCAAACAACTTTGAACACTGAAAGTTATCAAATAATATGTGCAAGCCGGATCATGATGATGTGAGTTTGTTTTATTTCAACGGTGGAGACCTTCCGGCTGATGATGATGATGTTCCTGGTGATGGAAGATGAGAAGTTAGAAGCTGGAGATAAAAATCTGAAGCCTGTACCAATCGGAAGACCCATGGTTGTGCCAGACACAGAAGATGGAAGTTCTACGCATATACGAGTACATATTAATACATTAGGTACTGTAATACTAAGTACTTATCATAGTACGTACCATTGGAACATTTTGTGTAACGAACGCAGTTTTGTAGCATTGTTAGATTTGGAATATCCAGACGTTAGAAAAACCAAATATAATATTAACGCTATTTATGTTTCCCAAGACTCATTATTTCTACATGGAACATTAAACTGGAACCTACCTTACATTTATCCTGTATTACCAAGCTTAGCTACTTACTACATACAATGGGGTTGAAGTATGAAATTGCCGTTTCGAAATATTAATTTTTTAACGGAATATATTTTTTTGACAAATCAAATTTTGTTGTCTTACATTTGCCATTCAATAGGCAAACCATTCAAACTTCTTCGACCAAACTCTGTGAACTTAGGCTACTATTTCCGGCTTATTACTTTTCTCTATGCTCCTATTAATAAACGACATGATCAGATGTCCCATACCTTATACGTCAAAAGTGCATTTTAAGATCGATCTCAACTTTGAGATACAACAAATACAATACAAATACAATTATACATTTATAAATACCAGTCATACTTAGACCATAGAACATATAATAATACTTAGACTCCAAACTATGTGCAGGAGTATTCTACTGCTTTCTTAGGAGACATTTATTTCCGTAAAAATAATTGTTCAAATCGCTGAAAAAATTTAAGTACAAAATTCCTTTCGTTTCTGTACAGGTACGGCAAGCTTCTATGCGTGTTGCTTTCTTATAATATATTTATCATACTTTTTAATTTTATGGATTTGCTGCAAATTACTCAATATTGTGGATGCTCACGTCAAACCATGATGCTGGTTATTTGGTAGTTTGATACGCCGGATCGACTTTACCATCATTTCATCGTTATTTACATTAGTGGCTGGTATTCCTCATGGTTCATTCTTCGGGTCAAAGTTTCCATTACAAAAGTGACTCGGTGCGTTCGTTAAATGTTTCCTCTCCGAACACAATATCGACATTACGAGCAGTTTCTGCTACTTGGGAATTCAATTTAGAATAATAAATAGATTTTCCCTGTATTCATGTAAAAACAATTAAAATTTTAACCTCAATACATCACATTTACACATTTTTAGAGGGTAAAATTTCTCACCTTTTTATGCCTCTAGGGAAGAAAAGTGTGTAAATGTGATTTAGCTTCACAAATAACATCTCATTTTTAACTGACTTCCAAAGAAAGGAGGTTCGCAGTGCGATTACATGTTTTTATTATCTGAATAAAGTATTTGCATACCTGGATGATATAATGATAATTGCAACTTATTTAATGGTGAGCAGTATTTTAGACGAGAAACAAGGATTTTGTAAGCATTATGAATCACCAAGCCTCAAAAGTTGAGAAGTTTTGACGTTAAATGGAACATCTGTCAAAAACAGCATTTTAAGATCGATCTCATTCGGTGCAATTATTAATACGAACCTAAAAAGGGAAAAAACGAAACCGACTGTCAATACTGAAAAGTATGAAATAACTTGTGGTCAAAAAGTCCGACCACGCTAACGTGAAGTCAGTGTTTTGTATCAGCATGGTAACCGACATCAACAACTTATTTGATTATTTTTCTTTATTCATGTGCTTTTCAGTGTTGAAAAGAGAAATGCTGCCTGTAATCTAATAATGACGTTGTATGTGAACGTTGCAAATCCGTTTATTTTAGCGTTCATCAAAGTCATCATTGGTCTGACTGTGATGTTGTAGAACTTGTAATATCTATATTAGCTTTAAATCAGGGTTATTCGTAGTTTAGAAACGGTATATAATTGAGATATAATTATTGTTGATAATCAATGATAACTATCATGATGAATATACGTTGATAGTGATCATGATAAGTAAAGATTATCTTTAATATATATCGTCGATACATTATAATTTAAATGGACAATATTTAATTTTTCGTAACTATAATGCGTAAACCATTTCGGGCTTTTGTGACTTATTTTTAACACTTGATAGATTAGCCTTTGACTCCTATCGCACTTGATGGTAAGTTGTTGTTCAGGCTATCCTAGAATTGCTCTCAAGGACAGCTGACGAAACACACTGTCAGGTGCTTGGATTTGTACTTGAGGTGAGATTTTGTACTTGAGGGTGGTAGCTAGCCAGGCGGGCATTCTCAAATTGCCCTAACATCATGCTATAACGACTGCCACCCTAAGACAACAACCGAAACCGTGCCCTCCGAAGCACGTGCACGCTCAGTAGTAATTTCACTAGCGGTCACCCATCCAACTCATGACCGTGGTGGACGTTGCTTAACTTTGCTCATCGGGTCAGAAAGGCTAAGCAAACTTCGTTTAAAACGTACCCTGATAAACTCAACCATTTCTCCAATTCAAACCAAAATGTTCTGTATGGAAAACCAAAAATGCTGACGGAGCCAGAGGTGCAGTATACCTACATACAGCTTTTCTGAATTAATTCCAATGTTGGACAACATTTAATTTAATATCCTCATGTAAATAGACATGCCGTTATATACCTAACTCCATACGTTCAAATAAGTTAAAACTACTTCTCTGGTTTCACTATGGTTGGATCGTGCAGAGCCCAACGAAAGGCTTATCATAATCATATCAATGAGTGAATGATCCTGATAATAAATAATATAAGTACAAAACAGCTAAAACTAATAATAGCAATGACAGAGTGGAAAATACTCGTAGCTCGTCATTTTGTATTCACTATTGCGTTTTTGACGAACGCGCACGAGGCCCGCATGATGATAAGCGGTAACCTCTGGTATAGATGAATTTTGTCACAAATGACGAGCTGCACTGTGCCCGATACCCTGAGACAGTGTTAAGTCTCAAGTGCCTGTAATGCCATTTTTTTATGCCTGTTAGGTTAGCCTTTGACCACTATCTCACCTGATGGTAAGTGATGATGTGGTCGAAGATGTTGTTCAGGCTAACCTTGGGTTACTTCCATAGTTACTGGCTCTCAAGGACGGCTGCCAGAACACATTATTTGCTCGGTGACAGATTTTCTGTTCTAATTGAGGGTGATAGCCAAGGGGGCATTCACAATGCTCTTCCACAATGAGGTGAAGCTCAAGCTGGCGGTGGGGATCATACTATGGACCATAGGTTTACTGCTTTGCTATCACTGCAGCTTTTTTTTATTTTATTTTTTTATTTTTATAAATCTACACTCCACAGACCTGGCAGCTCCGTGACTTTTTTCAATTATGACATTTCATATTTAAAACAAGAAATAAGCAATAGGAAACATGCAACATTCCAAGTGGGAACAGTGTTAAAAAAGAAGTGTTTTTTTTTCGTTTATGTCGTTAGCACTAGCATCCAGCACAGACCAGTAAGTATCCTATAGCAGCTCCCGTTCACGAGTTGACGCATTTGCCAGCCATCGCCTTCCTCAACCATTTTTGAGGGAAGATGTCGACCCAACACTGCAGATTCATAAATAGCATATAAGTACTAATAAAAAGCTAAGTTTTATCGTAATGTATCCGGTATACCTACCTTCTTAGTTGCTTATCATATAGTCATTATTTTCCGAATTATTTCGCATAATAATAAACTACATTATCATTACCTACGAGCTTATCAATAGGGTTTTATTCGGAAATATCAAATAACACAACTTAAGCAGAAAATAATCCGTTTTCCAGTTATATTTGTATACAACAAAGGAAAACCGACTCAACAAAAAACAAAACAGAGAGAAAGTAAGAAAGAAACTATATTTGTTTGATACAATGGTTGATGTGCGAGTACAACATTTGCAGTTTGTAGCTACATAATTTTTTTTGTATGCCTGATTGGTTAGCCTTTGACCACTATCTTACTATCGTACAATGCAGTAATTAGGATTTGAGTCAGTCTTCGGAGTTAGTTAACCAACATACTTACATAGATATCTGGTATTAGACGTGTCAAATGGGATCCATCCCAGCATAATGCAGAGTGCACTGAGCACACGACGCTGGTTTTCAGATGAACCCCTCTGGGTCCCAAGAAAGGACCTAGGAGACTTTTTATCCAACTGCGCGAAATACGCGCGGGCGGAGCCGCGGCCGGAAAGCTAGTACATTATATATACATCCTCTAATATACATACCTATATGAACAATTTACATGAACTCATGGTACAATTATAGTTAAATCATATTTTATGGCCCGACATGGAATATAGGTAATACCATAAAATAATAAGCATTGCAATTCAACGGGGCTGCCAGCATAGCTACCCATGGGCCTGAGATGACCTTTGGTTGCCTAAAAAACTGTTGTTGTAGTAGATGTTTAGTTGTATAGAGTAAGTTGTGTTTACATATTATTATAAGAAACTTATCTAAGTATTAATATATATAAATTTTTCTATTTTCGCAACATGGAAAATTCTATATATACATACTTATGGTGGAACAGGGGCCTTATTGTGTAAATAGGGCTTATTCGTCAACTCGCGAGTGCGCGCGAGTTGGCACCTTCCGAGTTTACCTATTTTTTTTTTGTCGTCAACTCGCGCGCACGTTTAAAGCACAGTCATATGCAAAAGGATGAACACTAGTTGATTACCAACTATACAGAAAAAAAAGAGGGTAATGTATAAAGAAAATATGATTATTAGACATGATAGAATTAAGATGAACTAATTTTGTCATAATTTTGACATTCTCCTTTGAAAACAAGATTATAAAGATAATTTTAATTAATTACCATATCAATAAGACAATATGGCTGTCAATTCCAATTATTTAATTTAAGTATTTATGTTCTCGCGCTTTACTGATGCACTTGCAACCCTTCTATTTCATATTTATGATAATGACTCATTTAAACTCATAAATAAATATAAATGAGATAAGAATTACCTACGGTCTGGACCGGTTGCTGTGAACATTTAGCTGTAAAAACGGCAAATGTGTTAGTTTCACCTCACACACACATAAACGTACCTGTACGGACTACTATTGGTAAGGAACTCACAGGGAACTCGCATCGAACTGAATTTGTATTTCGTATCAACGAACGTCATGATTTATGTAAGGAGACTCAAAATTATTTTACCACGGTTTATTCTTCATCTACATGATGACTTGGATTTAAATAAACATAACTACATAAAAAATATAAATCTTTAAACCAACAGTGACCTCCAAGAAAGTACCCACATATAATCTATGAGCCAGGGAAAATGATACCTTTTTCCCATACTGTGGCTACGCTGCGCTGTATGTAGTCCATGTTTTCTACCACCTGGTAAAGTATTCCCGTATTTTGTGCTATAATTGAGTGAAACCAGGTTTTCAATTAAAAAATTTATATATTTTGGTTCGTAAAAATGGAACAGAAGCATCTAACTAGCTTTGATCAAAACATCAAAAGATTTAGATACAGCCTTTTTAAAAAAGTGTTTTGTTCAAAGCAAGTTAGATGTTTCTGTTCCCTTTTTAAGAACCAAAATATATATTTTTTTTTATTGAAACCTGATTTTCATTTGTGTATAGCAGATAATACGGGATCACTTCACCAGTTGGTAAGTCTCTTCTTCAAGAGTCGGTCTTGGTGGGTACCGCCACAGTCGCAGATATCCTGTACCGAAGCAGTGGTGTGCAAAACTGGTGTGGACTAGTCCATCTCATCATTTAAAAACAACTCGCACAGTAAGTCAGATAGCACCACGGATTTATAAATCCGTGGATAGCACCGACTACAGTTTCGACCGCATTCAGTGGTTTATTTCATGTAGAGTGAATCGAGACGTCAACGTGGTGCGTGGGCGTCCTGGGCTCATCTTAAAACACCACGTTCCATACCGGTTTATTTAACTAAACAAACATTTTGGAATAACACATAGAAATACGGATACTTAAATTTGTATCTTTTTTTTTTATTACGATATCCACCAAGATAAGTATTATATATAACAAAATCTGTGTTAACAGTTCCATTTCAATGTAGCTCTTTAAAGTTAGGACAGATAAACGGACTTAGTAACAGGACTCAGTATCACAAAGAAAGAAAAAATCTAGTTTGTTTAATCACAGATTTTAAAACTTCATTATAAATAGCAATAATTATCAGTATTTGTGATTTAAATATAATATAGACTGATTTATTAATTTTAAGTTGTATAATGGTGATTCCCCATAAAATATATCAATTTGAGGTTTTTAATGCTTTACAAGTTATGTGACATACCGAAAGACAGACAGGCTGATGGCATAGTCCAATGAATACGATCATACATTAGCCCTTGGGGTAAAAAATCTTAATTAAGATGTGAGGGTGGACAACAGTCATCAAATGCACACTGGCTGACGTCCTTAGTAGCGAGGAAGTTCTTGGATCTGGACGCTCCTGTCATAGACAAGGTACTTACTTGGGATTGGGATGCCCAGCGCATAAAGCTCGATGTAACAGAGGCGGGAGACTCTCAAATAAAATCAGTTTAAATCGTTTATTGCATATACATATAGGTATTTTTTTTATTCGTGATAGGTAAGTCTTTGGCCACAATCTCACCGGATGGTAAGTGACGATGTTGAAGGTGTTAACAGGCTTATCCTAGAATTACTGGCTCTCAAGGACAGCTGCGGGAACACACCGTAAGATGCTTGGCGACAGATTTTCTACTTGAGAATGGTCGCTAGTCAGGCGGGCATTCACAAAATGCCCAACCACCATGCGGTGAAGCTCAAGTGTTAAAGCTGTTTAGTATATTAGTTCGATTGTTATATGATACTCATTATATCCTAACTCTTAATTAAATAAAAAAAATAATTAAAATTTAAATTCAAAGTACTTGAGTAATTACGTCATAGTGGTGAAAAATTCTTAAAATTAGACTAGTCAAGCATCACAATATGTTTTATCAGCTCCAAAATATTTACATCTGTGGCAAATTTCATTGCCGCCGAAGCCGCTTTACTCGCTTACATGAGAAGAAATTAAAGCACAATTACTTTGTACTTACATAATTTTTATTAGAGATATTATGTAAGCAAATCTGCATATCCATAGGGATAGGTCTCAAACTTGCACGCTTAGGTACCAATTATATGCAAGTTTGAGATCTGAACTTATATAAAGTAACTTAACGTTATATTCTAAGTAACTCGAATTGACATTCCAGTGAGTTCTGGCCTCTTAGTAGCTTAAAATCCTAATGGACACACACAGAGTCCCATTACGAGTCAGTTCGTCACGCACACATTCACCCGATATATGGATGTGTGAGTCTTTGGACCCCGCGAGACTGCATTCCTTCTGCGACGCACGATACGGATAAAGCAAAAACTTATATTTCTTTAGGGTGTCTAATTTTTGGAAAGATCTTACGAAGAAAATATTACTTAACTAACCCAATTATGATAAATACTTAATACACTGCCTATATTAAAACATGTAGGATCTTAGATACCTAGAACGATAGATATCGGCATCTCATAAGTTCTAAAGACACTGACACGCCGCGTAAATAATAAGCAAGTCTATCTACTACTCTATTTTCTCTTCTTTTTGAGTTCTAAAACAGAAAATCCCAGAATTACTTTCCAACCAGTACATATATACGAGTATTACTTTAAAATATGTACGAGTACAAATATTTATATACTTAGTAGAAATTATTTCATTTTTATTGCAGCAGAACTTGTAAATTTTTCACTTCAATTAAAATCTTAGGTTTCCCCTAAATTAAGTCAAACATAAAGTCCATAAAATTATATTATTATATAATAACTAATAATGTATAGATATACTGTGAAGTAAGTGGAAATCATTAAAATTTATTGCTTAAAATTGAGTCTACGAATAATACATTATTTATTCGTAGATTTGAGTAAGTATTTTTGAAATAATGGTCTAGCGTAAGTAAGACCTAGGTACCTAACGCTCGATTGAAATGCAGTTTTTTACGAAAAACTTTACTCAGAACATTCAACTGTCTTCAGTTTCAGAACTGTCAATAAGTTGATAAGTTAAAATTTACGCGTTACAAATTGATTGTAGGGAGATGTCTCGCCTCCCAACCACTCTTTGTATTTTTTTGTAAAGTTTTGTATTAATGTGTTTTTCATTATTTTTAGCCTAATGCAAGTAGCACTTTGCATGCAGTAATAACGATTAATACTAACTAATAACTTCGTGATATAATATTATTTGCAAAAACCTAAGAGACCTTACCATTCTTGGCGTATCGCATTCCAAACATAAATAACGTCTGTGCCAATAAAATTAAGACCTAGCTCGTGACATCGGACTAATGGTCACGCTGACCATCGTTTGACCTGACCACACACACACACACACATACAACCATCAGTGTATTCACACATTCCTACTAAATATTAAGAATGCAAAGAGAGATTGTCTGTCTGGCATTTTCTTATATTCTATGTTTAGTTATTGAAACTATTACGATGAAATTTTACGCAATGATCTAAATAAAAATAATGATTTGAGTGTAGTAAATATTTTCAATATTTAATAAAATAACCTGGACTATACTATGATCATGATATAACCTAAGATTTTTTTACTTCAAATCTCTGGATATAACACTTTATTTTGGGAGGAACGTTATTTCATTACTTCCACGAGTATCAATTAAGTATATACTTTGTAATTGAAAATCGCGTTAGTTATATTTGTATGACTTGTGTAAATATATAATTTGATCAAATAAATATATGATTTGATAAGCTATTCCTCAATTTCCTATTCAAGTGCTTACTGCATACTAAGTATAGTTATTTGTTCAAAAAGTGAAGTTGTTGTTTTTGATGCGAGTGCTAACTTTAAATCCCGAGGTAGCGAAACATTCTATTATAGTATATTATGGGCACAGTAAGGGATATGAAAATCAATTTGCCCTTGTTAGAATCTTTTTGATGCGAGTGCTAACTTTAAATCCCGAGGTAGCGAAACATTCTATTATAGTATATCGGGCACAGTAAGGGATATGAAAATCAATTTGCCCTTGTTAGAATCTTTTTGATGCGAGTGCTAACTTTAAATCCCGAGGTAGCGAAACATTCTATTATAGTATATTGGGCACAGTAAGGGATATGAAAATCAATTTGCCCTTGTTAGAATCTTTTTGATGCGAGTGCTAACTTTAAATCCCGAGGTAGCGAATAGTCTATTATAGTATAATGGGCACAGTAAGGGATATGACCTAAAATCAATTTGCCCTTGTTAGAAACATGTAAGCAACAACTTATCATCTCTACCAGCGATACATATAAATTCGGCTGAAAAGGTAAGAAACAAGACAATATTTAGTAATAAACAATAGGTGGTAATAAAAAGTAAATCTGAATGAATTCTGCAGGTCAACATCAGCTTTTGTCGTGAATATCTTTTCCTTTCGCACGCAGCTAAAATCAACTTTAATGCGAGATTTGAAACAAAAACCGCCCTTTTAGCACTGTAGAAGTGAAAATCATTTTATAACCTCTCCATCAAAATCAGGAAAAGATTAATTTGAATTTCATATGGTTTGGGTAAATTAAATTTGTTCGTATTTTATGGCATTTTATGACATACGTTTATTGTTAATAATTTATACTAACGTATGAATTATTAACAATACATAATAGTAAAAAATAATACTCGTATCACTTACTTCAAAAGTATCGTGGTTTTTATCTGGCAACAATGTCATCCAGTATTTTTTCCTTCGGAACATCCTGCCAACCAACGTGTAGAAAAAAAAAATACATAGCGCGAAACTAATGTCATCGATCGTAGACGTGTCCTACAGTTGTATTTATCATACAAAAGCAATTTATTTAGCTCTCATGCCTTTACATATTTCACTGTGCTTAGGAATAGATTCCTAGGATCACAATCATAGTGAGTGATGTGATTCTAATATAGATATTAGAATCACATCACTCACTATGATTGCGATCCTATATTCGAGTAAGTATTTTATAATGTTGTCTTAGGTTTTCGCGATTGTTACACATAGTAATTTGCAGTGATCGTGGTTACGGGGTGATCACTGCAAGTGCAAGTGCTTGAAACGTCGGGACAAAAATAATTATATACATACGCGATTTAAACCGTTTAAAGTTGTTTAAGGACATATATCCGCCAGCCAAAGCGTGAACTTTTATATAAACTCAACTTGTTATTAAAAAAAAACTCGCATGTAAATATAGTGTATTATTAGACCTATCGTTTCTGGCTTAACTCCTTTTTCTTTTGGACTAATAATTATTTTTTTATTATATAGCGTTTAGTATATAGCACTCGTTTTTAGGAGTTTGAGCCAGTTATTCGTAGCTCCAGATTTATTTAAAAAGTATAGTACACGTGTATAAATAACTTCCCATTATAAAAAGTTCATTATATTCCCCATGTTTGTGGTGCAATAGAAATATTAAAATCATGCTTATTTTTCTTGAAAGAGATGCTTAAAGTTGGGTCTTTCTTTTATCTAAAATTACGAGTTTTTGAGCTAGTGTAATTTCAAAACTATAATTTAATGAAAATCTGATGCACTACAAACCTAGATATTAGGGTAGTGATTACGTAGGTAAAAAATCATTGAGTTTTATTCGCTATTATTAAAATGAGATTGGAGCTGCGTTTTGTATGGGGGCGTTCGTCTAAAATATACCCTTAATTACTAAGTATTTTATAGTTAAAATTAAGTACTCATTTATTATCATATTGTGTGATGTGATTCTAATATAGATATTAGAATCACATCACTCACTATGATTTCACAATCCTATCCTTGTGATCGTATGTGATCGTATCGTAGACTTCTTCGATAGGTCGGGCGGGGTTCAAAGTCGGCACACGCACCAAATAACAACTTTAATCACTTGTTGAAAACTTGACGAATAAATTTTAATATAGGTATCGTGTAGTCTTCTGACAGTTACACCAATGCCTGAATGACCGTATTTTACGCCCTGAAATCAGATCCTACTGTATTTATTCAGCCAATAAGCTCCTCAAAAACACAAAGATGTAAATGAAAATGTACCTACTTACAGACAAAACTATTCGTTGTCATTAAGAAATAAAAAAAAGGAATTGATGATAGTGAATATGTGGAAGAAATTGAGGAATTAGGAATCCACGTTGCCGGTACTTTCTGTAAGTTCTGTCATATATGCAATTGTCTCTTAAGTTTTTATGAAGATGTCCCTATAAGAAACTTATCATAATTGGTACTTATATGAACAATATTTCAGTACACTATACTTACATTAGACAGAATATTAAACATGATATAAAATCATTCAATAGGTACAGCAGACATAGCCACGGGCGAATCACCTAGTCTAGTCCTAAAAGCACACACCACAGTACACGTGTAGGTATATGATTAAGCATCTATGCATTGTGTGCTTGTGTACTTATTTGTATGTGTGCGTTGGTATGTTACCATGTTCCTGCGACTCGAGCGCACGACCGGTCCCGGATACGTTGCAGATGAATAACGTCGTATGTTCAATTTAAAAGTTTATTGTATTTTAATTTGATTGTTAGTGGCTGTAAGCTATAAGTATTTTTATAAATAAACGAACTTGCATGAGCTACTGAATAAAGAAACTGCCTCATGTCTCCCAGGGCAGTGCAGATGTAAGTAAACTTTCCTCACGTTTTGAGGAATAGTTCCAGTGGTTAGACATACATTAAACACGGCTGTTTATGCACCTGCATTTCCCTTCGAATATTGCAGGCGTGACAATATAGATACCCTCCTATTTTTATTTTTATTATTAAAACATGTAATGATATCGGAGCTACAATATGAACAACAGCCATCAAAATTCCAATTTTCTATTTGAGATAACACTAAGATTTTTATTTCAACTCTCTGAGATAACACTCCTACCTACCACAGCTACTTACCAAACATTTACCATTAATAAGGATTAATATTTTCCTCTTAAAGGCTTTGACCGCACAGAAGCTTGTTCTACTCTATTTTTAGGTAATATGACAGCGATACCGTAGAATGCAAAAATTATAAGGTAAGGTACTTATTTCAAACTGAGTATAGAATAGTAGTAGTAATAGTATAGAATAATAACTAGAGATTTTATGCGCGTCAGAATATTATACTTATTTATCGAATATATTTGAGAAAAGTAACAAAAAAATTCTCTCCCCGTGGGGTGCCGGGTTAGGATGTCACCTCCCAAACTCCCAACTTCTTCCTGGTGGGTGTCGTAAGAGGCGACTAAGGGAATAACACCAGAAGGTGGGAAGCAGTGCCTTCTGAGAAACTGACAACTTCTACTGCGATCTCCAAGACGCCTGCCAAGCGTGGGGATTATGGGAAGTCCCCCCAAATAGGGGAGACCTCGTTCAACGGTGGACGTTACGGTTGCTGTGATGAACTACAAAATCCAGTTAAAGTCTGGCATTCTAGTTGATGCCCGCACCGACCTCCATGACGGTGATATAATAAAATTTGAGCACAAAAGTTCGACTCGGACGACCCAGTCTCGATAGCCTAGTGGATAAGACACCGGTGGTTAAACCGGGAGATGTGGGTTGAATACCCGATCGAGATGATAAATTGTGCTCAAAAAATGTTTTATAAAAGCTAAATTTTAAAAGTACCATTTTATAAATTGACAGCTGTTATTATCTACATAACTTTTTCTCAATATTCGAGGTCTTTGCCACCTTGAATATGGGTATTTGAATCTTCTTTGTGGTGATAGTTTTAAAGTAAAAATTGCCATGGGAACAAAGATGCTTACAATTTACAGGGAATTATACTGTGCTGCTCATCGTTATCGATTCCAAGTAAAATGAGACTCAAACAAAGGATTTGAAACCTGTTATGTCTCCGGCAGTATTGAATGGTGAACCCATAATATAATAATATTGTGTTTTGGGAAGCTGATTATGTATAATAAATTGTTACCTACTCCATACACACAAAACGAATAATAGAAAGGCCTCCTACAAGATGGGATGACGATATCGAATATTTGCTGGAAAGACGAGCAGAGTTACTAGCAGCTAAACCCATGGAACATTCCACCAAATGGAAGGACTGTGTAAAATTAAAAAAAAATCTTTAAATAAACTATATTTTCTTGATGTTTACTTGTTGATACAAATATTGGGTTAGAAAACGACAATCTTTTATAATTCATCAAATAATGCATTTTAATTACATAGTTTTACTAAGTGCTGATATGGTCGAAGATGTCTTTCAGACCCTGAAATTACTGGCTCTCAAGGACAGCTGCCGGAACACACCGTTAGGTGTTTGGCGACAGATTTTCTACTTAAGGGTATATTCTATAGACTGATTGACTGGCGACAGATTTTCTACTTGAGTGTGAAAATCGCTTAGCTTGCGATAGTGCTTGATATCATATTTAGAGGTCTTATTTTATGTCCACTGTCCTACTATAATACTGGGCAAAACTTCCATCAATTTCTAACGATATTTCAAAGAGTCTGGCCAATCTTAGAATATTTATCTCGCCTCGCCTTCGTTTGTTAGGCAGCTCAAACCAAATTACATAAAAAAACGGGTACAATCGATTGCTTCATCAAAAACACTGATCATCCTACGAATGGATCAAACTACCTATCTATTGCACTTCGGTTCATCAATAAATAATACACATTTAAGGGTCTTATAGAACCTTCCCACCTTTTTGTCTGGCTGTCCAGTTATTTGGACTACACCCACGCCAGAAAAGGATAGATAATCGACATTAACAGGAAAGAACGAGAGATGAGTATAATCCGTTAGAAAAGTAAGGACTACCGCATTTACGCGGGTAGTGAAGTGATGATAACCAGGTCAAAAGATTATCGATAATATGTTATAATCTGTCTGGAATTTAGACATGAAGATCCCAACGGGAAGAAAAACACAACATTATTAATGTACAAACTAAAAGCATAGTAGATATAATATGTACAGTACAAAATCAATTTCATCTAAGCATAGAACGTCGTTCGCGTTTGAAATTACCCGTATAATAATAAGGCTTATTAAACTTTTCCTATGTAAATACTACGTTATCAAAGAAATAAAAATTTATAATAATATATATAATACCTACTATATAAGAAAGAAAACTGTTTGCACTTTTTAGACGCTTGATGAGATCTCTAACGAGCCTGTAATGTACTATAGTACATTTTACACTCTTTCTATTCCATATTTTCAACACAATAAGGAGGATTAGAAAGGTTTTAAGATTTTTTGGTTAAAACGTCCTTGGTTTTGATTGTGAAGGCCATGACCAGTTACGATTTTACAATTAGATTTCTTTGATGAAATTTCTGAAGTTTAGGAAAATTCTTATTTCATTTTTGACGAGCAGGTTAGAATTAAATTCAATTCAACATTATAGCCCAGCTCAACTATAGGTCTATGTATATTTGATTAGGTTTGTATGACGCATAATGTGACTTTCTAGAGCAGGCAGGAAGATTGCACTTATCAGTTCAATAATGACAACCAACTTACATTGGTATACAAGATCATAAGTTTACTCATAATTTCCGCTCAAATTATTATCCACTATTAGAAACGGTGTCAAAGAGTAATTAGAATATTGTTATTACCAAAGCATCAGTCCGTATTCATTACCACCGCGCCATCATTTCTTCGATATGGAAACTTTCTGGTGCATTGATTTTTTCATCGTTATTCTTGAGCTCAACTTTAGAACCATCACAATTTTAATATTGTTAAGTTTGCAATAACGCCTGCTATACGAATACATTACAAAATTACAAATTTACGAGATAAAAATTATAAGGTGATTAAAATTATAAGGTTGCGTCATCATTTACAACTTTAAAACCAATTGCAAAATTGGTCTTGTTTGTAGTACAACGCAAGTTGAACTATAGTTGTCGCTCCATCCCAATACGATGGTTGAAGAACGAGAGCAAGAATTAAAGTATGAGTCATTGTGTCATGTTAGCTCAACCGTCACAATTAACGAAAGTATATTTTACGGGTAGAGATCACGAGAATTCCTCAAACCCCATAATTTTCTTGTCAAGCTTATCGTTCTGCTACGCCGATTAGCAGGTCATTATGCAAATTATCGATATTTTATGTACATCACTATGCTTCAAACGAGATCACAGATTGTATAATAGTTGCTACAGAACCATTTCTAAGCTATGCCATAGATAATGGAGCAGTTACTAAGGATGGCTTTGAGATGACATAGATATAGTAATAGTAAGTTAGTAACGCGACCTACCTGCGTTTGCCTTCGCCGCTGACTCATCGACATTCATTATGCCTTTCTCACACTACCTGTGGTCTTTTTAAAAGCTTTTATCTATCGCGTTTCATTCTGGTTGACTGATCAGTTATTGTTCTATTTTAAGTCAAATTTGGTCGGTCGGTACTTCAATTAATTGGAAATAATAAATAGAAATGCACTAGGTATCTAGGTACTAGGAATCTACAATACCTAATAAAATATTAAAAATTTACGAGAGAAAAATGTTAGCTCAATTGGTTAGAGCATACCCCGGCTAAAGGGGTGGATGGACGCGAGTTCGAATCCCGCACATGACTATAATTTTTTCTCTCGTAAATTTGTAATTTTGTAATGTAATTCGCCTAGCAGGCGTCATTGCAAACTTAACAATATTAAAACCTAATAAAATAGTTAGGTAGGTATTAAGCGTAGATTCCGATATCCTTCGAAAGTTAGTAAAGAAAACAGAACACAATAACCCAATACATTCTGTAGCAGAAGACATCTTAGTGCGAGTTCGTCCAGGGATGTACTGCCTCTATATCTATTTCTACCGCCAGCAATAATGCTCACGTTACTGTATTCCGGTTTGATAGGGTTTGGGAAATTATAAGCACATTATGTCTCAGAGAGATGGGCGCAGTGCAGTTCGCCAATTGTGACGAACTGCATCTGTTATAAGTTATAAGCAGATAACATCAGGTGGGCCTCGTATAAGTTCCATCACGACAGCATAAAAATAATACATTGACAGTAATTTTAACTACTGAACTTTAAATTGCTGTAGGTAGCGCAGTGGAATTAAAGTATCTACATACAATTTGGAATAAAAACAAAAGCCTTGGAAGCTTGGACACGTTAATGTTATCTATAATATAATATAGTTATAATAATGTTAATGTTATCTATAATATAATATAGATAACATTAATTTATTAAAACTATAGTAAGTTTGACACATACTAAAAGACATTGTGAACCGAATTAATATATATCGTAAGTTTAATTCGGTTCACAATGTCTTTTAGTATAGATAACATTACCGTGGCCTGGATAAGCCTATTTGCCGAATGAAAATAAAATTTCGTACTACGATGCTAACTATCGCCCTTGGTTGACATTAATTGTTATTACTATATCGAATGTGCTGTTAAGATTCTTGAGAAGCAAATATATCTACTGTTCAAATTTTAAACGAAAGGTCTCTAAACAAAATTAAAAACTATTTAACGAGAACATTATTTTAAAGAATGAATGGACACCGCGTAAGCAGGTTAAGGAAAGGAGCAATATTAGAAGCTATAATGGGTGGCCTAAGATTTGTTTACCTGTAGATGCGTTGTATGCCCTATATATTTACTAGACGAATTCTGGGTAATTACCAGAGTCACTACCAGTCTTGCACGTCCGAGCGACTGGTGAATACATCGCCGCTAATCGTGTTTTTTAGGAATAATCTATGAACAATATGCCTTCCTTGTGTCTTTAGACTCTGCACCAATTATACAAGCACTGTGAGAGATAAGAAAACTGTTTCATTTCACGCGTAATTATTGCTTTTATTAATAAAATAGAAAATATTGTCATTTTGTTATAGCTTAGGAACTAATCTCAATTAAATGGATGAGCGAGATATGTGTATCGTTTGGCGTGAGAGAGTGAAAGAGATCGCAGTGTAATGGTGATCGGAGCGTCTTGTGGCGGTTCGGTGGTTACATGAATTGCTTATTTATCTCTTTCTTACAACAGATATGGCGCATAATATTTGAACGTTCTTTCCTTGTCATTACAAACTGCATATACATGTACGTAGGTATGTAGATAGGTAAATTCTAGTAAGCTTTTAGAGCATTGGTGTTCGGATATAACTACCCTAGTATTTCAACTCTCTGGGTACATGGGGATCTATCAAAATGGGTTCCTTTTTGTGTATTCTGTACCGAACCCTAGAAATGAACAACCTGTTTACAAAGGTACTTTAGTTCATAATTGATATTTTAATATATTTGTACACAAGAGTTTGGAATTTCCAATTGTTTAATTGTTATGAGTATTTATCCTGTTGCATATGTACCTATTTGAGATGAATGACGACACATTTATACGTGCATAAAATTCCGCTGATTAATAGTTTTTTTTCCTTTATCGGTCAAAGGATTTCAAATTGTTGTTTTTAGTTTTTTTTTATGTTATTGTGACGGAATAAGCTCAAGGCCCACCTGGTGTTTAGCAGAGTAACCTCTGCTTATAACAGATACATTTCGTCACAAGTCACGAATTGCACTGCGCCCGTCACCTTGAGACATCCTGTAATTTCACTGGATCTCAAGCATCATTGTCGTTTAAGTTCCTAATCACAAACTGTGTAGTAAGATTTCTTAATCAAATTGTTCTTCACGTGCAACTTGAATTTTTGTTTCTGTGAGCGTTGTAATATGGTTCTGCACTTTATAATTTTTTTTTTTTTTTTTTTTTTTATGCCTGATAGGTTAGTCTTTGATCACTATCTCACCTGATGGTAAGTGATGATGTGGTCGAAGATGTTGTACAGGCTAACCTAGAATTACTGGCTCTCAAGGACAGCTGTCGGAACACACCGTTAGGTGCTTGGCGACAGATTTTCAACTTGAGGGTGGTAGCTAGCCAGGCGGGCATTCGCAAAGTGCCCTACCACCATGCTGTAACGACTGCCATCCTAAGACAACAACCGGGACCGACGGCTTAACGTGCCCTCCGAAGCACGGAAGCGCTCAGTAGTAATGTCACCAGCGGTCACCCATCCAACTCCTGACCGCGGCCGACGTTGCTTAACTTTGCTGATCGATTCAGAATGGCTAAGCAAATTTCGCTACTTTATTATAAAACCGCACACAATTGCCTAAGAAGGACCTTTTATTTGTCTTTGCTGATCTAAAGCCTGGCACCGCTATTATATCTTTATTCCTAGTGTTATAATCGTGATTTTCACTGTTTGATTTAAATTTACTGAATTTTTTACAAACATACATAATAATATATTATAATTTTCTTACTGCTTCAAACTAAATTTTACATTTTGGTAAAAATCTGTTCAAGTAAAGCTAATTAGCACTTGTCAGCGTCCTTCATACAACGTGGAAGTGTAATCACTCCCTTATTGGTGATTTAGTACGAGAACTAAGCATGGTATCGAATGATATCTTTATTATCAAGGCTTGAATCGTAACAACTTACTCTTAGACCTCAGTATTGTGCTGAAGGTCTCGCGTGTGAAATATGTTTTTTTATTTATTTCAACCCCTATATCTCCACTGTTTTGGAAAATTTCCCAAAATTAAATTGACGAAATAATTTCATATACACTCGAGAGCAATGAATCCGGGTCACTTAAAGAATCCTAAAAATCTCGGCAACTAAAAATGCTAGGTTAATGCAATAAATTGTATTTAATAGACAATGTAATACTCCTTAAATGAAGGTATTAAAACTTCTTAGTTATTGTAAAGTTATATCATAAAAAAATCAAATTTGAAAAAGGGCCACTTTCGAAGATGGAACTACGAAATTACAGCATTTGGTTTTGCTTTTGTTTGTAATCTGTCATTTATGTGGGTACATAAACCATGTTGATAGTGCTCTATATTCATTATTCAAGCTGAAATTATGTCGCTTACGCCTGAAGAATGCACCAGAATACTTACAATGCTGGAAACCGGCCGGAGTCAGCGCGATACAGCCAGGACTGTCGGTGTGTCGCTGTCAACAGTACAAAGAGTTCTCCGACGTTACGAAGAAACTGGTTCTAACCTACGCAGACCAGGAACGGGCAGAACCAGGTGTACCACAGCACGAGAAGACCGATACTTGGTGAACACCATGCTTCGAAATCGCTTTCTCACAGGAACTGAACTCACCAATCAGTTTCGACGCCTCGGAGGAAGTAACCCAAGTGCATGGACAGTAAGACGTCGGCTTGCTGAATCTAACTTAAAACCCCTTAGACCTGCAAACGGCCCTAAACTGGAGCGTGGGCATCGTATTTCGAGACTAAGATATGCCCAGAGCCACGTAAATTGGAGTATTGAAGATTGGTCAAAAGTTATGTTCTCCGACGAATCAAAATTTATGCTCTACAAGCACGATGGAAGACACAGAGTGTATCGAAGACCAGGGGAAAGATTCAAGCAAGCATGCATCGAAGAAAAAGTAGCCTACGGTGGTGGGTCTGTACTTGTGTGGGCCGGAATTTCTTCTGAAAGTCGCACAGAGCTGGTGATCATAGAAAACGGCTCTTTAACTAGCGTAAGATATGTGGAAGAAATCCTCAATGATCACGTTGGTCCATTCATGGTCAATTTAGGTGAGGATGCTATATTTATGCATGACAATGCCCGACCTCATACAGGTAGGATTGTGAATGACTACCTTCAAGAGATGAACATTACTCGTATGGAGTGGCCAGCGCGCAGCCCGGATATCAACCCGATCGAGCATGCTTGGGACGAGCTAGGCAGATGCGTATAACAACGAAACCCTCCCCCAATCACGCTTCGTGAGCTCAAAATTGCTCTCACAGAGGAATGGGAGAATATTCCCCAAAATCGTATAAGGAACTTGGTGTACAGCATGCCAAACCGCGTAAACGCAGTAATGGAAGCACGAGGAGGCAATACGAAGTATTAAAATTCAAGAAAATCGTAATAAAGTTCAAAAATTTCATGTTTCCTATTTTTGTTTTAAGGAGAGATCAGCAGTTTTTTTCTTTATGTAATTTTGTGTTAATAAAATGTATGGTGACTCATATTTTTTTTACTTTCATTTAAGGTTATTACATTGTCTATTAAATATAATTTATTGCATTAACCTATCATTTTTAGTTTCCGAGATTTTTAACATTCTTTAAGTGACCCGGATTCATTGCTCTCGAGTGTAATTACCCAACCTGTTAAATTTGAGAATCGGTTGAAAATGAGACCTGCAGAGAACAACCAGAAATCCGGAAATCTGGACACACATCCGAAAGCATTATTAGCAAAATTGAAATGGAGACGCTTCGCTCGACCTTCGGACTCGCTCGGTCAATAATTATTTATACCTCCGGGAATCTGGACAGACATACAAAATCATTTTTATCATTTACTTTTTACGAGAAATAATGGCTTATTTAATACATTATTCATTTAAAATAGATCAATATGGCTCCTTACAACATATTATTTAAAGGAATATTTTCGAAGATATTACAGATTATTTAGTATCAGCATTGCACCCGTGCGAAGCCGGGGCGGGTCGCTAGTTGATATGTAATTATCGTAAACGCCTGATACGTTTTTGACGTAAGACGCAGGATAAAAAGGACTTAAGACTTAGTAGTACCTTTTTCAATCAACTGCAAAGATATATTGGTACCAATTGCGCAGTAGCAGTGATCAGTGGTCACGTAATACGAAACGACGCGCGACGTATAATTGAGGATCCCGCGGGAAGCGGAGACTGCCGGCAATGACTTCGGCCTTGCCACTGTGAGCTACATATGCTGTATGTACCTACAACAGTTCTGTTTATTTATATCCCCTTTATAGTGTAACTATCGGTCGTTACGCTGTTATCATCAGAGGGCATTTGATTGATTGTAGTATTTACGTGCGTTGCAGGCTGCAGATTGCAATAAAATATCATCGTAGCATCGTATCGTATCCTGACCTATTTATACATATTGGACCTCTTTCACGATCTTCAAATAATGTGTCAATTAGTACTTCCCAGTTAAATTCAGCTAATTAACGTTTTAATTATTGTTTATTATTCAAGCCAAACTTTATATATGATTAAACAAATTCAAATTGCATGCTTATGTAATTTTCACTTAGCGTATATTGCATGCTAAGTGAAAATTACATATAATTATAAACATTTCGCCTCAATCTGGACTCGAACGATAAATCGAATCGTACCAAGGTTTGAGTCACTATGGTTAAAGAAGTCAACTTTGAAGTGCTTTAGTTATTACGGATACCAGTTAGATAGAGATGTAGAAAATACTTCTTGGTTGGAGCTCAGCATTTGGCATAGCAAGGCACTAATGTGGCTAGGCCTTCAGCCTCACGTGGAAAAAGCTCGGCTTTCGACCACGCCAGGAGCTCGCCCTGCGGGCTCTTTACACTCGTCGGCGAGTCCGGCATAGCTCCGCAGAACGCAGGTATCCGTAAAGGGAATCTCCACTCAAGCAAAAAGGAAATGAAACATGGATATGTAACATGCCGGAAAGAAATCAAGTCTTCTGTATACCCAAACAGAAGACTTCATTTCTTCTCTTGTTGGGTGTTCTAACCAAAACTGTAGAGGCGAATCCCAGAGGCGAGATTAATCAAATCTGTAATAAAATACCCAGATGGGTATTTTACTGCGCGCAATCCCACACGAAGAACAAAAGATACTTAATGTTGTAGTAGTCCACCATAATATGGGAAGTTACACATATTATGTGTGACTTCCTGTTGCAATATGACAATTCTTCGGCGCACACCGCGTACAAGACAAAGTCACGAGTAAACAAGATAAAAATTTAAGATTTGATGACAGGTTTGCCATTTACGGGACCAGAAGATGCCGTGACAGCTTTGCCATATCCCCCGATATGCTTACCTGGTATATAGAACAAACAGCTATTCTTCACCGATAGCTATTTGTTCTATTTCCATTACTTCGAACACATTTCTAACACAACTCATGGTTCTGAGAAGAATAAAGGCTTCATTCTCATTTTTCTTCTGTTTCATCACATGTCTTCTATTATTTAGCGATCAATTCTAAGCAATTTCGTCATCTAAAGATTCTAAATTTGTTTTAGCACGTAGATATAGATTTAAATCTACAAGTCATCACTCGAATGGATAGTAATGTTCTAGAGGAAAATGTGTCAGACATTT